>VTPC01001163.1:21717-79698 GCA_011009095.1 Ignelater luminosus
TGGGCATTTTCCCGTTACAACTCTCCGGTTGATATTTATGTATTTAAGCTGTAAACATGGAATGAGCATGCAGAATACAACGGTATTAATAGGGATATTGTCAGTCAGGTTTTTTAAATCACCCTCAAGCATAGAGGAGTTTCTAAATGCAGTTTTAATATTAATTCCTGCTTCAGGGCGATAAACGGAAATGCAAATTTAAAAAACAAAAACGTTGACTACTGTTTACATTAGAAGACAAATTTAATATTGTGGTAAAGGAGGAGTGGCGTTAAGGGTCTGAATTGGCCCCAGATGATTGCTAATTTTGAAATAAGCGATATCTGTTTCGTTTTGCTTTTAATGAATATTCAGGATACAAGGTTTTCGATATTGCCTAGGAAGAAATTGAGTGTAAATCCCACAAAGTTCAGAGCAATTATTTCATATTTCGCATACATGTTTAATGATACGTCACCATCACATATGTCCTCTTTTATTGCTTTTTTCTATAAGTAGAAAATTCTTTTGCAATATCAGTCATGTGCCTCTTCCGGCATGTTTGTAACTTCTTTGCATAAAATACGACAGAAATAAATTTAAATATTTGAAGTTTTATTTACTTTTACTTGTCATCTTTCCCATACTACCCGAGATATTTAAATAGAGAAACATTTAGACAATCTAGAAATATTATATTTATTTGCCAATAAAAAGCAACTTTGTATTCTTTTAGAAAGTATCTGAATTTTGAATTCATTTCATATAAAAGGAAAAACTCAATCTGGGCAAAACAGAAGCCTTTTAAACTGTGATGAATAATCTATAAAGAAAAGTAAAGTAACCTTACATTACGATTTAAATAGATTCTTTAGGTCATAGTGTCTTCAACAAAAATGTTTTTGAGAACTTCTTAGTTCTACCCAAGACGAACTAAATCGCGCTCTTTTTTTAAGACTTTCACATCTCACTTGTATATAGGTATGTTCAATAAAACAGATTAGGTTTGTAAGATTTGAAAAAGTATGTATATTTATTAAAATACTTGTAAGGAACAAAAAATATATTAGTTAATTATGGGCTCTGTCTTCTGCATCGATAATAACCTGGCATCTTCTGGTGTAACTTTCACTTAATTTCTCTTCATAACTTTTAGGAAGATTTCTCCAGATTTGTTTTATTGCCCTTTTTAATTGAATTGTACTGATTATTCTTTTCTTGTAACTTGCACTTCATGAATGACCACACATCCTCAACAGGATTTGCATCCGGTGACTGGGAAGGTACTGCATTCTATTGATGTTATTGTCAGACTTCCACGAAGTACATAAACGACTGCAATGTTTGGGATCATTATCCTCCAATAGAACCCAATTGCTGTTATCGGTGTCAAAAAGTTTCTTAGCAGACCTCATTAAGCAGGTTTTACACAGATGCAGCATTCTACTGGCTGTGAGAGTTTCAGTAAATACGGCTATACACCCAAATTAATTTCTGGCAAAGTATCCATAAATGTGCACTCGATCTGGGTGTTTAACCGTGCATATGGCTTTACCAGGCAACATATCTAGTATCCTTTAGCCAAAAAGAAGCTTCGTCTGTAACGATTGCGTTACTTCAGTCGAGTTCAATATTTTCGGTTGCCCACGCCAGGTTTTTAATGTGTTTCTCCGTCAACATAGGTTTTTTTAAATGTAGAACACTTGTATATCTTTCTGCCCTAGCTTTACTTGAGCAGATCGCATTGTTAAATTTGGATGTTTTGAAAATAACGCAATAATCATCTTATCCACCTTTTTCGTAGTTTTTCGTTTTGCACCTCTTCCTTCAAAGTCATTCACATTTTTAAATGACATGCCTATTATCTACCCACTTTTTAACAAAATGCTATGACTTTTTAATATATCTAGCAGCTTGAGTGATACACATTTTTGGACCTTTCGGATGTAACACTAGAAACACGGCTTCAAAACGCTTCGCAAATTTCGCACTCATTACATTAATGCACACGCTTTTCTACAACTTGAGATATGCTACCTAAAACCAACATAGTGGTGTAGGGTTGACTTAAAACTACCCTTCCACGAAAGATGGAGTTTAAGTACGATATTGGCAGGAACTTCTCGCTTTACTAGTTGAAAGAAGGGGCGACAATGATTCAAAAACATTGTATTGTACCTTAGTACTGCTAAACTGTTGCTTTTACTTATTTTTTTGCAATAAAACTTTCTAAAATATTTAAATATTTCATTTAAAGTATTTTTGCTATGCTACCCAATCAAGGTCATTTAGGACACTATTAAGGTGACTATTTCAATAAAACTTAGTATGTATACTATCAATCTATGAGAAAAAAGAGAAAAATAATCTGAAGTCGATTTAGGCCCTTAACACAACTCCTCCTTTGCAAAACGTGAAAACTCAAATGATGCGTATAAAGAACAAAAAAAAGTAAGTGCAGTTGAAACCATTGAGAAAAACAAATAAAACTAAATCGGTATACGACGGTGTGCACCAGGCGTTATGTATGTGGTCTGTTCATCAAAGGAAAAGTAATGTCCCTATTCCAAAACTTGAAATAAAAGCGGAGGAATTCGCAAAGAAGTTAAAGCTAGTAAAAATGATGTGCTGTGATAACATTGCGAATGAGGCAGTAGCCGTACTAAGGACCGTTTCAGACGAGTGATTTTTCTACCGGTAGATTTTGAAACGTTTCCACACGGTTTTGGCTCTAATTGTTTTACAACTAGCATACTAACAATTGTGTAAAAGCGTTTCAAGATCTGCTACGCGAATATCAGGCGGTAGAAAAACCGTTTGTCCGAAACGACACGATATGGCTAAATAATAAATAGTCAATCATTCAAAGTTTTAAATCCAAAGGTAGAAAATGTATAGGTGGGAAATTATCAAAAAAGCACGTACCAATTATCATCTGTGCTAATTCATCAGTCACATAAAAACGAGACCCACTGGTTATTGTCAAGCCGTAAGGTTATCAATAACGTTGAAAATCTCCTTGTGAACGGCTAACAAGAAGGCTTAGACGACTTCCAGAATTTTTGAAAATAAATTAAAGAAATGGGATCTTGATTTACCCAAACAAAAAAAATATATTGCTTGTTGATGACTGTGCTGTGTATCCAGATGTAAAAAATCTACATTAAATAGTCTGTATTTTTGTCTCCGAATACAACGTTTTAAAGTTACAGCCTATGCATGAATGGTGTTATAGACAGTTTAAGATCTCGCTATAGTATAAACCCCCAAGCTACTTTGTTGCAGGCAATAGATTTTACTCATAAAGCGTGGGAAAGAGTACTGCAGTAAACAATATCAAACTAGTTTCGTCATGCTGGATTCCAAATGTTTCTCATTCTGAGTTTGATTATGATATTGAAGATGGCATACTGTTATCTCAGTGGATAACCATGACAAATCTAAAGACGGTGATCTAACAAATTATGTAAAATATTGGCAAAGAAATAATAATCGCAAAATCTCTAGACGAAAACAAAATTTCTGCAGAATAAAGATTCTCTTCAATTCCGAGACGACGACCTGGATGAAGATAGGAGCGGTTAGAAAAAAAAACATTCGTAGTTTTTCTAATGTCTTATGAAAAATGCAAAAAATGATTTTCAAGCATATTTCTTAGTGACATAACATGAATTTGCTGGCGTTTACTCGAAAACAATGCATCCTACAAAAAGAATCCACGAATAACTAAGGAACATCTTTGCTAAATTAAGTGTAGAATATTCAAACTCACGAAATCTTCAATTGTCTTTAATAGAATTGAACCTGATCGTCCACAACGTCCACAAAAAAAGTTATAAGGTGATATATATCTTTTAGTGACAATTGCGGCTGCAGAGCACTTGCTTTTCGAGATGTTGGAAAAACAAGAAATCTTAAATGAAACGTTGATGATCTGTTTCTTAAAATGGTGCGTTTCCAGACAATACCAGACTGATACCGTTTTACTTGTAATTTTTGTAGCTGCTCTGTATATTATTCCATTTGATAGCAGATTTGAGGTGTCTAGTCACACTGAATACTTGACCCAAGAAGCTGCAAGAAGAATTAAGTTGATCTAGTTAATAACTGAGGTACTCCAGTTCAAGATGTTTGTCAATTTTTGCATTTTTCATACTCAGTCAAAATTTCTATAATTTTTTTATAAACTTGAAGACGTGTTCTTTTATCCCGATTCTTTAGTTGGTGAACGATGTGGCTTTTGTATGAATGAAAGTAAAGATCGTGGTTTAAAATCTCCGTTGGAAATTAAAATTATATATCCTGGGTGTGCACTTCCGTATTTAAACTAACAATACACATTTGAGTCTTTTTGCATTTCTACAATTCTGCGACTTTTAAAAAACGTTTTTACTGCGAAGACAGGCTGATTTATAGAAAAATACATCATCTCATAAACTGGAAAGATTACTTAACACTTCTTGATAGATATAACATTCAATTTTTATTTATTTCAGTACCTTCTAAGAACCATGAATACCTATTGAATACACTGCTCTGCAAGTTTTATAACTGATGCGCTGATGGTTTGAAAATGGGATGTTTAAGGCTATCATTTGCTGTTAATTTTCCATGCTGAATTTAGACTTTCTATTAGGTTTTATTATACAGCGTGCGACAAAAGACTGGAATAAATTAAGTATATGCCTCGGATACGTCGATTTTATTTTTTCGCGCGCATTTTCATATAAAAATTGTATATAGATAGCGTTGCTCAAGCTCCGGGTACGACGTCATCGATGATTTTTTTAAATAGCAACAGTATGTTATTTTGGTGGACTCTTGTAGATCAGCTCTTTCTGATTACGGCAATATAATATACTTATACCTTTATGTTACAAATAAATAGTAAAAAAATTAATAAAGTATTTATAATAATGGAAATTCTAGTTTACATAAAAAATGCTACTGCACTACAAAATAACAATTGAAGACGTAGGCAAAAAAAACCAGACACCAGTTAGGTTTTACTGTGTTAAAAGTAGTGCCGGTCATTTGAAAAGTAAAGATGCTAACTGAAAAACAAAGAATTGAAATACTAATTATGATACGTTGCGATGGTAAAACCCGAACGCACATAGAAGTTTGTCGTATGTTTAATTTGAAATATCCGGGTAAGAGCATAAGTCAGTCTACAGTGAACAAGATTGAAAAGAAGTTTAGAGAGTACGGCACTGTTAAAGATCTTCCGAGAACTGCACGTACCAGAGTTGTGAACAGTGAAAATAGCTTGAATGTTTTGTTGTTGTTGGGATACTGATAAGCCACACTGGGCAGTTGAGGCACACACTCAATACCCACAAAAAATAAATGTATGGGCGGGCATTATAGGAGATAAGATTTTGGGACTGTATTTTTTGAGGAAACCTTGTCTAGAAATGTCTATTTAGATTTCCTCTGCAACGACTTAGTCTCAGCACTAGCTGAGCTGTTTCCTAATCCTGATGATCCAGACATTCCAGCCAATGACGTCTCGTTGCAGCAAGACGGAGCACCCCCACATTATGCGAGAGATGTATTCTGAAGGAACAAATACGTTTAAATACTTTGTACATTTTACATTTTGTTAAGATGTTTATGAATGTAATGGAACTAACTTAATTATTTCACGTCTTCCAATTATTATTTTGTAGTGCAGTTGCATTTTTTATGTAACCTACAATTTCCATTACAAAAATACTTTATCAATTTTTTAGTCTTTATTTGTAACACAAAGGTATAAGTATGTTATATTGCCGTAATCAGGAATAGCTGATCTACAAGACTCCACCAAAAAAGCTACATATTTAAGACAATCATCGATGACGTCATATCCGAAACTTGAGCAACGCCATCTATACAATTTGTATATGAAAAGGAAAATCGACGTGTCCGAGGATATTGTTTGATAATGCAACCTTTTGCAAATAATGAATTTATTCCAGACTTTTTTCGCGCACCGTATAACTATTTCCTTATCTAAGAATTAAAAAATTCTTGTGTTGTAGTTACATAGTTACCGCAACATACCATTTTAGGTTTGGAAAAAAACAATTTTGTGTATATCTTGATGATCTGTATCACAGTACAGTCTTCAAAATTTTTCATTCTTAAATTGATCGTTATTATTTTGCTGTTTTCATAACATTATGCTTCAGGATAGACAATTCCATGTACGCATTTAAGAGACTTATTTATACTGTATCCTGTAACAGATTCATAGGTGGTTCAGAAATATTTATATTTTCACAACTATGATATTCTTGGTAAATCGCAAAGAATGAACAGGGTGTCCCAAAATTTTAATATTAACACTTAGATTTCGAAAACTGTAACAGTTATCAAGTATATTGCAATGAATCTAAGCTAGTACCTCATCTTCTACAGTCTCAAAAATCTAAAAAATATAAAGAATTTTTATTTTTTCTTGTTTTATTTGCTCATATTTTGAGATGTCGATAAGGTACTTACATTTTCTTAGGAGTAACAATTTTGAACTTATAGGTTTATATCCTACTGTTTAAACTTTTAAAGGTATAGTTAATTCAAGACAAATTGAGATATTACGTAAAGTTTTAACGGTGCGGTATCTTACAAATGAAAGTGCAAATAGTGGCATCGAGTTGTTTTGTCTTTATTTTAACTTTAGAGTAAACGATAATTAAAAGTTGTTATTTTATAACGTTCTGTAGAAATATTAATATCTGCGAGTTTTAGGCTGTACCTTGACAAATCTGATTATAAAACCGTGAAAATGAAATTTATGAAAATAAATACAATGTTCTAATTATAAAGATAAATAAGAATTTGCAGTACCCTTTAAGTTCAAGTTTTATATTTCAATTTCAGTTATATTTTGTAATATTCTAAATTTTAAACAAATGAAACACCCGTAATTCCTTATAATGGAAATATTCCAGGAAGCTTTACTCTATGTAACTGCCGCGACTTTAAAGTTCGTCTTGAAAAATGCGTTTAGTCAGGTGGCAGTTACATAGAGTAAACCTTCCTTTAATCTGTAATTAACAGGACTAATAAAATTTATTTTTTTATATTCACTGCTTTGTAAAATTTAAAAATCAAGTAAAAAATCAAATTGTGCCGATTGTTTCCGAATTTGGTATGTGGGCATAAATTTGCATTCTGAACAACTCCTGCTTATAGAATTTTTTGACATGTCTCACGAAAAAGATACTTTACTTGCACCTAAAATAAGTTTTTGATACCTATCAAAGCCTGCTTGATTTTTCAAAAATAAAAATATGGCGCAAGCTAGTTTCTAATCAAGCAGCGCTGATCCCCGCAGGCTCAAATTTCAACTCGAAGACTTTCTGTCTTTCACACCTATTGTTAAGTCGATCTGGGGACACCCTGTATATTCCTAATTCAAGCCTTGTTGATTTTTTGTTTTTATATCGTTAAATAAGCAAAATACTAAATTGTTGTTAAGTTTAATTTGGAGTGTTTGAAATGCCCATTTAATTATTTTTAAAGAGTAAATAAACAAGATTAAATCGTTTGAAGTTTTTCCTCCACTTTTGTGAACAGTTTAAAATATATTTGCACTTCTGCTGTGTTACACTAATATTTTTGCAATTTATATTTTTCAAAAGTATAATATTTAGCAAATGCACTGCAGGAAGAAACCGTTTGTTCTTTTTGCTTAAAGGCTGAACTTTTCGGAAAACAAAACGGCAGACATTCAGGAAGTAAATAGAATAAACAAGCGACTTTTATTTGTGTTGTCGAAAAATTATTTATACTTTAAAAGAAGTCTCGTGAATATTTAATGAATATCTTGTTTTCCTGGCTGTTTTGAAGAATTTATAATAATGAGTAAAGTTAATGAATGGGTAACTTTCGTGGTGTTTTTAAATGCTTGCTAAAACTTTGAGTTTGTTTATCTTGTTAAATACGACTATACTTACGTACGTAGCAGTTAAAAGGAAAGTTTTAAAATAAAAATATGGATTGTGTTGTTATACGTTATATTTATTGCGTTGCTACCTGCTAGAAATCTAAAATGCAAACATTGAGATATAGAACAGGAACATTTGTCAGAAAGGCGGGAAACCGAAACAAAACAAATATCTGAGTATCCAGATAGATTTATTACCATGGACAAATCTCGAGTTCATCATTATGATGAAGCGAGTCCAGTTTAATCATCGTCTGACAAGATTATGATGATGATATTTTCTGGAATGTTGATGGAGTTCGTACCGTAACTTGAAGGATATCTAACATGATCATTATATTGCAATTCCAATACTAACTAAAAAGCGTCTTATTTAATTTCTTTAATATGCATACAAGATTGCGGTAATTATTATTAGATTTTAAAGCAATTGAATTATAAAAAAGTTTACGAGAAAAGTCTTTTTCATGACAAATATAAAACGGAATTACTTGAAAATTTCATCATTTTGAAAAGAAAAATATTGTTAAGTTTCATATTTTTCTGCAGGAAATGTCATTTTAAATTTATTAGCTTTTGTTGTTTACATGCCTTTTTTCATTACAGATTTTTTGTCATCGCTAGTAAGTTAAATGTTTGTTTTCTTTCTGAAGATTTTTTGTTATAAGTAATTTCTTTATTCACAGAACGTAAAACATATAGAAATAGAAAAATATGCTCATTCAAGTATTTAATATACATACCATCATAAATGAGACAAGAGTAGACGTTATCGAATTATTTTGACCGCATATAAGGTACTGCGTTGTTTTTTTTAAATAGATGCTAACTACAACTTCAACACCCTTATCAATTGGGTAGAGTTAACATCGTTACATTATTTGTGATGACCATAGGCTCAGAATATGCCTTCTCTACAGTTTTTTTTATGTTTACTGTTTCAATCCACGTTTTTATCCACTGAATACTTTTATTTGGTCTTAATTCTATAAACGTTGCTGCAAAATTTATTCCAAACCAAGGATTTGCTTCGTTTTCCTTCTTACTTTTACATTAATCAAATATGGTGAGTTAGTTCTTTTTACTGTAAATATGGATTCATTATCCAATTAAGCTGTTTGCGTATGTTGTTGCTTATCGTGTGGTAGCATTAAAACTTATTTTACCAATTAATGGAATTTACTTTGTCATCGCATACTAACTAAGCAGCGTTATCGTTAAAGTCATATCATGCGGGACGGGATTTGATCGGATGAGTGAGTTTTGTGGAGGCCATCAGATGCGACGCCAGCATTTCCAAGTCGCAGTCCAATCTTCCCGTTCATCTTCTGTGAGTTGTTCCCTCTAGAGGGTTTTAGATAGACATGGACATCGTTACATTATCCTCCTTGTTAAATCGATTGTTACACTTTTCAAGAATTTCAGATTGCATGATTTTTTTTTCTATTGGTCTGCAAGTTTTCTATTTCATTTACTTTTTAACAAATAAAAATGGTGAAATTACATTTTCATTAAGCTTTTAATAGAATTTCCCAAAATAAACCAATTATTTATTTTCCACTTCAAATTGGTTGTTCCAACAGAATTTAGGAGGCATTTAAATTTTAAAGTGGCCTTAATCGCTTTAAATCTAGCAAAAACTTTGTTCTGTATACAGTTTGAAAGAGTACACCTACGCGCTGGTGCCCTCAGTAGGTTAGTCGCTGTTGTTCAAGTGTCTCTACATACAATATATAGCCTGATGGAAATAGGGTTTATCCCTTTTCCCTGTTCTTAGCGTTAAACCGCCAACTCACCGCTTGGATAAAACCTCAAACCCCAACAAAAGCTGTTTTGTTTACTATTTTAGGAAATTTTAGCGGTAAAAATTCTTTTACACGATTGAAGTAAGAAAAGGGTTTTAAGACTATTTAATATTATAATATGGATTAGTCGTATTAGTTATTAATGGCTTACGCTGATTATTTAATTTGTTAGATACTAGTATGCTCTAATATGTAATAATAAACAAAACCTCTGTGGCGTAAACGATTCAAAAAAAATACATTCACGCGATAAATTAACTCGGACTGTAAATAATAATAATAATGATGGTTACTTACCTTTGAAGAGGGGCTCGTAAGGTTGAAGAAATGGGACCAAGATACAAACAGAAACGAACACACAGTGTAAAACAAAACAATTGTCGAAATTAATACAGTAACCCGGGGTGCGCGTTACTTGGACTTGCACAACACTTGTGTGTTCTTGGGAGGCAAAAAGACAACTCTTGGGAATGTGGAATTTAAAAATGGGAATGGACCGTAGGAGGTGGGGCTGAAAAGCTATTATATTTACAGTCCATTTCATGAACAAAAAAAAGAATTTTGTTTTCTTAGCAAATAGTCACGAACAATCAAGCAAAATTAATTAATTAAAATAAACAAAATTATACGTATATGTATCTAAAATATTTATTTACAACTAAACTTAACAACCTCATTCAACTCTAAAATGTAGGCGGCTTTTAAAGTAGTTTAAACTTTAACGTTATTAAATTTTAGGTATCCTCAAGAATGTAATTGTTTTGTTTCACTAAAACTTTGAGGTTATTATTATATCCATACACTTACTCAAAATTTTGTCATTAATATGCTTTAGAGGATTATTCTTTGTGTTATAATCGACGAATTTTAGACAAAGCTACTGACTTTGAGTTTTTAATTAATAGATTGAATCCCACAGCCTGGATTCTTATCTATGAAAAAACATTTTGGTGAGTATTTGAGCATATTTAATGCAGTTGGAACTTATTTAGCCATTGTTACAAGTACATCTAGTCTAGCTTATAAATATGAAGTACAAGATTGGTAAAGATTGGTTTAACAGATTTTTGTATCAAGTCTCTTTGCATTCATACTACATTTTTAATCAACAAACCTTTGAAGATGCTCCCATAGCTATTCGCAAGAAGAGGTGTTTTCATACATTACAAACCAAGGCGCAAAAGAAAGAACAGAGTATATTAATAAGTCCTAGAAATTCATACGTAATACAATACAAAAAGAAATGTAATCATCAGTAAACAGATGGTTAAAATTCAGATTTATAGTTTTGATCAAATTGACTAATCGTATTATTACTTTCCGATAATATTAAAAATTTCGTCAGCATAGTAAATTGACATTAACAAAACTTAAAAACTGAATTCAGAGGGATAGAAGCTAATTAGAAGAGCTTGTGATATAATGCCTAGTAGAAAGTTAGCAAGTGCACCCACTAAAACTAACTACTGTATTGTGTTAGCAATTTAGTAATACTCTACCTATATTATTTCTTACACGAAGTATTAATTTATTAAAATAAATAACAGGTATCTCTCTATGTATATTGAGAAGAGCTAGGCCATTTAATTGGTTTTCTCGTGTAGTATTCCTCAAATGCGTTTTCAAACGTCTTAAGGTCGAAAATGTTCTATCATTAGATGCCGTTGTTTCATTTAGAGATAAATTGTATTCTATTATACAGTGTGTCCGAAAAGTATGGAATATCCTATATATCTCAGTAAATATGCATTTTATGGAAAAGTGTTGCCTATAAAAGTTGTTTAGTGTTTAGTTTTACATTACAGAGCAATACCAAATAACTATTTAAAAAAAAACAAAAGCGCAACGAATAATGCTTCAATTTTTTTTAATGGGAAGGTATCCCTTTATTGTGCTCATTTGATAGAGAAGGTTTTTCTCTTTTCAGTGATGTAAAACTTTGATACACTTGCATAAGTAAATTTTGATTAAAACGCAAAAAATTGTTTGAATAACGCTTAAAAGTTTATTTATTCATCTGTTACCTTTCCAGACGCGGTCTTTTAAATTTTCAATATCATCTAGCCACATGTCGGCGTGATACACTTTTGTTTGTTGCAACAATTGAATGCGTCGTAGAAATGTCAGTTAATAACCGAATTGAAGCAAAAAGGTATTTGTTTAATTAATTTAAGCATTTTGATTAACGTGAGGATAACAAAGTTACAAAAATACGACTTTCTATGGATCATTTATCAGAAAAACATCGTATCGAAATTTTAATGATGCTGGGATATGGAGACAGAAGGAGAACACAGAAGGAAGTTTGCAATTTGTTTAATAACGTGCACTCCGAATACCATATTTCTCAGTCTTCTGTAAGTAAATTTTGCATAAATTTCATGAGACGGGTTCTGTCAAAGATCGTCCAAAAACGGGCAGACCTAAAGCTCTAAATAATGAACAACGTGAGAATATAATGTTGGCTGTCGTGGAAAATCCACATGTTTCTGTTCGACAAATTGCTCGTAAACACACTTTGAAGAAATCCACTGCACACGAAGTTCTAAGAAAGGAGAAGTGGCATCCGTATAAACCTTGCATAGTTCAAGAATTATTAGAAGATGATTTAGATCGAAGATTGCAATTTCAGGACAATGCAAATTTTCATAAAAATATCCTCTTCACTGATGAGGCAACGTTTTGTTTGAATGGTACACTTAACAAACAAAACACGCGCTACTGGTGTTTGCTAAATCCTGGCTGGTATGTAGAAGGGCACTCCCAATATCAGCAGAAAGTCAATGTCTGGGCAGGAATTATTGGAACCCAAATTTTGGGACCTTTTTTTATAGAACATAATTTAACAGCGGATGCTTATCTAGATTTTTTGAGATTTGACTTAGTTCCTGCTTTAGGTGTTCTATTTCCCAATGAACTAGATCCAGATGTACCCCATAACAGAATATGATTGCAACAAGACGGGGCTCCTCCTCATTTCAGAATTAATGTCCGACAGTTTCTTGATAATACTTTCCCTTATCGATGGATAGGCAGAAGAGATGCAGTAGAATGGCCAGCTCGCTCGCCGGATTTAAGTCCACTTGATTTTTTTCTGTGGGGCCATTTCAAAAATAAGATTTATGTCGATATGCCTGAAGATATTGAAACTCTAAAAGACCTTATTAGAATAGAGATTAGAGTTATCACACCAGAAACGATTCAAAATGCAGTAAACGAATTGGTCATGGCTTAATAACCGCTCATCCAGATGTAAAATGAACGAATCGACAAATGGCACGAAAATTATCCGTCTGAAGTATTCTTCTGCTGTTGAATGTGGCACATTATCTCTCTTTGTCTGTTTTGACGTTACTAGAGGCACTGATATTTCAACTCCATATTTTTTGCATGCAGATTGCGGAGCCTTAAATATTTTTTTAAATTCTTGGACTGCATCTTGCCGCATTTCAGCTAATGTATTTCTTGCATTTTTTGCTAATAAAATTGCCTGACTGAAGTCAATATTTATTGTTTGCAATAATTTGCACAAGAGCAAAGTAATTGAAAAAACTTTTGCAAGCACTTGCAGGGTAATCTGAAATTCTGTTGTAAAAACAGGCTTTATCAATGCAAAACTGTCTGAAGAGGCATCTCTGTCATTCCAGTTTTGTATATTTTCTAAGCTTCCTACTGCAACTTCTTGCATTTCTAAAAAAACCAATATTGAGTCGTGTCTCTTTGACCATCTGGTATGGCATAGTTGTTTCAATTTTTGTTTTTTCAAGTCTGAATTGACTTTTTCAATTTCTGTGGCAAATACACTTTGTTGTTTTGGAGTTCTTAAAAAAATTGCACAATTTTGATAAAGTTACCATACTATTTTGTACTTGCGGTACTGTGCACGCATCAGAAATTGCCAAATTTAAAGAGTGAGATGCACAATGAACATAAATAGCAGAAGTATATTTTGCGCGAACATAGGCTTGCACCCCATGAAATGCTCCGCTCATTGAAGAGGCGCAATCAACCCTTGTCCTACCATAAAGTTGCTGTCAATATTTAGACCTTTTAATGTAGTAATCAGTATATTGTCTAAGCTTTGACCGGTTAAATTTGTAACAGGCACAAACTTCAAAAAGTTCTCTTCAATTTTCATAGTACTTGAATTATAAAAGCGAAAACATAAAGAAAACTGTTCAGTATAGGAAATATCTCATTAATCTTGATAACTATTTTCTTAGTTATAATATCTCCGCATGCATTAATTATTTCATTTTGAGTCTTAGCACTTAAATACGTAGCTGTTTTGGACATGGACTCCAAGTGTAGTTTGAGGATTTCCATCTCCAGATCTTAATTTCGACCTTAACATTGTTTTAAAATTTCCGTCATTTTCTATTGGATCTGTATCATAATCCATAGGGCCAGAATCTCGATGCCCTCTCAAAGAAATACACTGGCGTCCACATAGAAGTGAAATTATTTTTCTGTTTTCTTTAATTCTGTGTTTTGAGGCTAAATCAAGTTGGTAATGTATTGGACCTTGCTTTTTCCTTCGATTAGTCCTATATTTTGAAATTTAGTTTCACTAAAGGTGTGATACTCAGTTGACTCGTGACCTGCAAATACTTCAAGGGCGTTTTTCTAGTTTCTAAATTCTTTTTTAACTAATTGTCTGAGAACTTGATGTGCTCCAGTTCCTGTCGTTTCCGTAGCAAAAAAACACAGCGAACTTGCAATAAGCACAATCATCTTTTTTAGAGTAAGCCAACCATTTCTATCGATTCAACCAATGAAAGTTAAATTTTAAATTTCTTTTCTCACTTGATGGAAATTTAAAATTAGGGTCCGGGCTCCATATATTTTGTAATATATCGTTTGGATTTGTTTTACTGACGTTACAGTTTACATAATTAGAAATATTTATTATTTTATTATTTCTTGTTTCCATACTTGAAGTACACTGTAAAAATAGCAACATTCTATAACTAATAACCTTTTCAAAAGACAATAAAATTAATTACTTGCCCAAAAAATATTATTATGAAGATGTAAAACTGCCAATTGAAAATTTTTTAATTAATGTATAAAATATGGTATATTACAAAATTTACAAATTATTACAGAAAAAAAAAACTAAAAGGACGCTTCCACTTTATTCTGTTTAAAAACCTTTTTGCGATTTCACACTAAAAACCCTGATGCTACTCATGCAAAAACAACATGACAACTGAAGAAAACCATTGGAAACGGCCGAATTCTTATTTAAAACAGAATGTTTTTGACAAATTCGTAGAAAATCTTAAATATTAGGAAGGAAACGAAACCAATAAATTAAATTACTGAAAAGATGAACCCTCCCTTTGCTTAAGCGGCCGGTCGTACAATCCAGATGCTGTAACTCGGGGAATTTTACGATTGAACTAAACAGTGAATGTGGGAAAAAAATAGTTATGTTAAATTTGTTAGCAGTTCTGGCCATAGAGAATTACTTTGTATTTTATTGTTTGAGTAATATCGCCATAACTGTTGTTGCCATATTACACCCGAAAAATCGTTCAATGTAGTAAGGATTTTTCTTGCTTACTAGTTACTGCTTAAAAGAAATGTAAATTTAGTTACAGCTTTATTGCATTCTATGCGGACATTATGAAGGCACATTTATATCGCCGTAACTCAAAATTCGATTTTTCTGGACTTGCGGCACTATTGAACTAGCTGTACGATTTGTCCTACTACGAACAGGCTCGCTATTATTCGTGAAGTTTATTTAACTTTTAACTTGAAGGCAGCAGCAAATTCTAAAATTTAACATTTTTTTTCATATTACTCATTCCAGCTTTTTAAAAATCCTTTATACATACTCAATATTTTGATTAATATTTATAAAATATCAATTGCCTCCAGGAAGATTGGAAGTCTATTCAAGATTACCCATCATGCGTGCGTCGATACGGTCAGCTACATATAGTTGCTTCCATCTTTCTGTGATCTTGTAGTCAACAGAAGCCAAATATATAGGTCTGGTGCAGATTGTAGTTTAGTGTTGAAGTACGTTTAGGTGTGTTTGGTTGTCTTAGTAGTCACGGGAGTCCATTTTGGTTGAGGTTATCAGCAATGTTTACCAACGGTGGAAAGGAGAATGTTAGGTAGTCTGCGTTGAATTGAGTTCTACGACAGTTACAGTAACATCCTCGACAGCGCTCCGTTAGCTATCAGATAATCTTTGCCTCTGCCTGCGATTGTCAGCAATCTTAAGTTCGCGCAAGACAACCCAGCAAATTCTCCTATCTCGTCGCACACTGCATTTATTCTGTTTCAAGTACAACTTTCTCAGAAACTCATGAGACATTACATCTCCCGCGAATGCCATTACAAACTCCAAACTCAAGTTTAATTCTATGGCTATTAAGAGAAGTCTAGTCTATACCGGCCACAATTGGTTCGTAGCACAAATAACACTGATGATGGTAGTTTTTCCATCATACTAATTGAGATGGCCTATGACGAAGTTGCGTTTTCCACCTAGATGTGGCCCAATAATTGTGCTACTGAATGACCCTCTGGTCGATACAGAATCGAGCTATGTCCCACTGAATCATTTTAATGTGTAAAATCATTAGTATGACTTTTAAAATCTGCATGTTCATATTTATGTTACTGTTTGGTTATCGACTTTTAAATAAATTCATACCTATCTCGTAAACATATGAAACAGCAGTCGTTGATGAAGCTAACGGAAGAAAAAGAACTAATTTTTGAAGTAGAGACCGAAATGAACCAATTAAGTCGACTTGAGTTTCGTAAATAAGTAAATTATGTTTTTTCAGAAAGCAAAGAGAACATTTTTAACTAGACAGTTACCTACGCGAAGCTTGCATGAAATGGGCAGGAAATCAATGAGGAGTGGTTCGGTTCTGTACCTACGTCGATTCGAGGCACAATTTGGTTTCTTACCGTCGTCGATTGATGGTGCAATTTGGTCTTTTTTTGGACCACTTTCCGACGATATAATGCGTATGTTCAAATAGGTTCAATTTTCCTATACGAAGGTCAAGTGATTAAGTTTTACGGTTCGTTAGAGACTTGCTGTCATAGGGGATGTATTTTTAATAGAGACGCATTCGATTTGTCTAAATGTTTTGTATTCAGAGAGTTTTAAGGAACGAATGAGATTATCTTAATTCAGCCTTGTGAAAAGTTGAAAAATCTGGATACGGGACTTTGTGTTTACCAGGCTCTTCAAGTAGCTTGTAATCCTCCTATTATTTTTTAAATTAGGAAGATTTAATCTATTTAACCCATTCTTTCTCGGCAAGGAGCAAAACTATTTTAGATGTCAAAAGACATTCATCTAATGAACATAAAAATAAGATAAGTAAACTAACTATTTTAATAAATTAATTCTTCTCCTCCTAAAGACGGCTCTATTAACAGGACAAACCTTTAGTTTTGTATTTCAAATTTCCTTTTAAATCAGCCTTATCCATTTATATGTTCGTGAGGTCTATAAACTTGGTAACATTATTTGGTTCAAAACATTACCTACAAACACAAATATAAATTGAAATAGTGTTACATAAAACTTTAAGATTTTTATATTTTATATAGAAGACAAGTCTATAAAAAATAATGGCAAAACATGAAATATGTAGCTAAAGAAAAGCAGGCATAAAATGGCTCGTAAAACATGTTTTCATATTTTTTATAAATGAATTGAAACCTTAAAAAATTGAATTTTTCTAAAAGTTAATAAAGAACGGAAGCGTTTAAACAATACTAAGTTGTAAAATGTGTTGATGCTTCTTTGTTTTAGAAAAGTTTAATAAATGTATGGTTTTAGCTGATTATTAAATTTTTTTACTGCTTGTCGCAATGAATTTGTTCAACACGAACTAGTGCGGTGATGTACTTTTTTGTGTTTGCAAATTGCACGATTTTGACGCCGCGTCGTTTTTATTGCTCCACAAAAAATGTCTATGAATTTGAAATGTGTTTTCCAACTATTATGCATGAAATAGTTCCTGAAAGTTACTTTTATCTACTTAGAAATTAATGAATGGGATTTCTCGAGGGACCAGAATTTACATTTAGTTTTCTATTATTTGGCGTAATAGAATATTATAAAGAAATGAGTTTTTCAGGATTGTAGAATGATTTTTTGTTACGAAACTTTGTATGTTTGTAGTGTTAAAGTCTGCTTTATATGTTTATACCAAGTTCCCACAAAATTGATATTTGTTTCACTGAGATAAAGGAAGAGAAATAGGCTTAATTAAAAATATACATCAGCAGAATACATTTATGTTTTAATTATGGTATTCGTAAAGCACCCTATTCTCTAGATGTGGAGGATGCAGTTTGCAGTTAATAACTTTTTAAAATTGTGACTGGGTATTAAATCAAATTAAAACTTAGAAGGTATTATCGATAATCTGTTTTAAAATGAAATTAATATCAACTTTATCTATAGAGATGGTTTGCGTATGCTTATTTTTACTAGATATAAGAGTAATATTATAGATGCAACCAACTGGTAGGAAATAATAAATATGGATACTGTTGGATTTAGATCTTAAGAATACAATTACATAAATAAAACCGAGTACTACTAAATAGATTTTATGTATGTAATTTGTTTACCTTTGTTTTCATATTTCCAGCATTTCATATAACTATTTCCCGGAATATCGTTGTTGGACATATTTTATAATTAGTACTGTGTCTAGTACATATACAGTGTTTTCTTCTTATGCTTATTTGTCTAGTTTTGATATAAAGTTCAAGTTTAGATCTTGCAAGTTTCATATTTCTAATCTCATTCTCGCTTTCTAATATGACAAGATTGAAGAAATGTATTTTCTGTTTTAACTAGCTTTTAAACCGAAGAAAAAACTAAACAACACTTTTGCGAGATATTGTAAATTATTCACACATCTCGTTTTATCACAAATTTGAATCCTTTTCAGCACTCATTCTCCCATTATTATATAAAGAAATCTTTGAAATGTTCAATGGTAGAATTTAAAGATGGGCGACGCGATCAGACAGGTGTGTAACAAGCTGTTCCTTTGGATTTTTCCAATGCGTAACCAAAATTTATGACCTATGAAATTTTGAATTTAATGCGAAAGGACTTTATCGATCTCGTCGATATTTTTTGTATATATACGTTCGTTAATACGATCTGGGTTGTTCCACTAATTAAATTGACACCTAGAATATTAGAATTGTACTTACTAATAGGTAAATTGTCCAAAACATAAATAAAAGTAAGATTGTTTGGATATTGAAAGCAAGATGTACTGATCAAACTATCTGAAAGCTTAGGAAAAAAAACTTAATACTTTTTTATTAACAAAGGATACAACGCCAAATTGGACGTATTGTAAATGCATTAATAACTAATATACAGAGAGGATTATAACTAAAATTAAAACATTGGAACTGTAAATAACAGTAATTAGAATAGAATAAGTATAATAGATTATTTAGTAATAGTTAATAAAGAACGTTAAAGTATATGAGGAGCACAAAAGTCACTTATAATATAAAACGCTTTAAAATAAATAGTTAATAATTAAGGTTAATTAATAAATTATTAATACAATAGTTTACAGCAACTAAAATTATAATTATATATATTAAAATCGTCAAAAGATATTATTTAAATAGTAAGTAATTTGTAACGGGAAGATGCTCAAAAGTATGCACAAGTCCCGTCCAGACCAATGGTAGATGTTAAATGCCGTAGCTCATGCCGCAGATGGGGTGGATTCTCAAATAAACTTGGCTAATCTCTCACAAAGAGAAGCTCACCGTTTTCCAAAACTCTTATTAAACTAATAGATCATCGTAAAAGAGGGCGCCAGCAGTCGTAGATCGAAGGGTTCTGATGGTCGGTCACGCGACTACTCGTGAATCCGACACCCTGTACATAGGCCTCTTCCGAAACCTCACCCTGTGTGTAACTTACCTCGTGGAAGCTCTATTAAAACTCGCTCTGACGTTTCACCAATGAGACTCAATACACAAAATAAACACTGTATAAGCACTTGATTTGTCTTACTTAATTTTGCTAAGGAAGTCCTCCGAAGACTTCCTTCTTTTAAAACGATACAAGAGAGAAATGCCAATTCAATATTTACTTCTCTTTTGAGCAAAGATATCTAGTCTATAATTGAAATTTGGAATATACACTACGTGCTTTTTGATAGCCAAAAGAACAAACTAATGAAATTAAGCTGCTTCGCCTGGACCAGAGATCCACTTACAAAAACAAAAATACAAGAAGTCGACCTTACTTACATTTATTAAAACAATAATGATATTAAAAAAAAATGAGTCAAACACACACAAACAAAAATACAAAAACCAATAACAAAATAACACTACAAAAGAATATCAATAAGAGGCATAAATTAACTTCTGTTTGGAGAACAGAGTCGATAACATAATAAAAACAGAAACAAACTATAAGAAAAACAAATTATTACAATAAACAAAGCGAAATGATTCTGTTACGTTAAAATTTTAAAATAGAACACAAAAGATCAAAATTCAAATATTAATTAACCCGACTAAGGTAAACTTGACTATAAATTATTAAATATTGACAACTGAACATTACATTTAAGAACAAAGAAATGATTGCCAAGTTAGTAATTTTGTTGCAACAATTTATCAAACACCAGCTAAAATTACCTGGGAACGTTCCTGTTACAAATTAGTTAAAAAGTTACTTGTAAAAATTATGATTCAATAAAACAACACGAAACTGATCCTGTCTAAGCAAAGTTTTCGTATAAAATATTTCACAAAGTTCGACGTTCTCCTAGTCTTTAAACATTAAAATTCATATAATAAAACATAGCAGGATTTCTTTCTTACTCATACAGGAATTCTTTCTTCCAGAAGGTATGTGCAGACCTCTGTTTTCCGACGAAAGGCAGCTAGATCCAATAATTGAGAAAACTTTAATTTCGAAGAACAACCACTTATTTTACGTTAATCACAAAAAACATAAGAACAAAATCCAGGCGTTTACACACAATTTTATAAACGAAAATCACTGAGTCTCAAGCACTATTAAAATTTTGCGGAGCTTCCAAAATGTAGTATACACACAGATGCTACACCAACGGGGCCAAAATGGTTGCGTTCCTACCCTCTACAATTTCTGCTTCCTGGAGGACACCAGCGTAATTATATTTGGGTTATACATTTCCCACGATAACGAAATTTATAAGCCTTGCTGTTGGCAAACAAACCACTTTCTTCCGCGACTATTGCGCGTCTCTGACACGAAGAAATTACGATTTCTCCGGTCCAATCTTTTTTTTAAGAGGGTCGCTTCACTTAATTTGGTTTGAATCCAATTAGGGGATGTAGAGGTAAACGTCGAAAATTACCACACGTTGGTTCGAGTACGCAGCTTTTATCGTACTGCCTTACCTCTGCGTTTTTTGTTACGCAGTTCGTACTTACGGAAGTGGGGTTAAAAAGTCGGATATACACCCTAACAGATTAAGACATTAATACTCTTTATGTGACAATGGAAAATTTTACTTGTAGATTCTCTAGTTTAAATTTGATTTCCCCGAGACTGTATGACTGCAGTATTGCAACTAATGCTTCTGGGCATTTGATATTGGAAATCAACGAAAGACACGTCTACTGGAGTCTAGGTGTCGAGACCACAAAAATATTAATTCTTTAAAATAACATTATAACAAACATTCGTTTAACTAAACAATTTAAATATTGCACGTCAAGAAAACAAATCTAATACAAGGTGCCATGATGTAGGGCTGAGAACAGATCTTTGAGGACATCCCATTTTGCAAAATTTTTCACATTTGTAGCCGGATTCAACTAGTGAGGAGAGGAAAGGCATTAGAAAACTTATTCAGATTTAATTAACAAACATAATATCCATGGTTGACAAATTTTTGAGAATCTTTCGGAACCATAAAATCTGACCAATGCAGTTCAAATATCAATATCTTTAAGAAATTCTTTTAACTAAATTTAATGCTAACTAAGTCGAGTCCTTTAAACAGAGCATCACATAAACACACGTAATAAATTTTAAAACCGTAGTTCAAGGATTGACTGTATTGTATTCTGATAACTCTGAATTTACACCAGATGAAAGTTTGAACAATATGTGCTAGTACAAATGAATTTTCTAAACTGCAATGTTATACGTTAGCTTCAATTTCCAGTTGTTAGAATTTAATGAACGTATCGTAAACTATAAAACTAATCGCTTTCTTACATTTTTATGGCGACATCATATTTTCTTGTTATATCCAAGTGTCGAAACGTAAAATATTTTTAAAGACGGTCTCGAGAAATTCCAATATGTTTAGGTATTCCTTTGTATACATTTTTATGAGTCCTTTATATCCAAATTAATGGTTTGGAGAAACACGCGGGAAGAAAATCGTTCAGGAATTCAAGTTCTAGCAGAGACAAAAAATCTTTTATTACTATCAAGAATTTATATTTTTACATCTAGCTAGTAGTTGCCTTACCTTAATTTTGAACTTTGCGCAAGTGCTTGTTCTTTATGTGAAATGCTGAATTCTTTCCAACTAAGCTAAATATAGAACTAAGTAAATTTCACACAATAAAAAATACACAGTGCCAAAACTAGAGCGACATATTCATTGTTATTTCAAATTTTGCTGAAGGTGAAAAGCTTTTAAAGTGAAATTTCATGTTTTATATAATATAAAAGGTATTGGATAACTCGCGGGATGTTAAGGAAAGTAACTGAACGGTAAAATAAAAATATTGGGAAAACGTTATAAAAAGATAGGATAACACAAAGGTCTAAAATGTTTCCTTTTGAAATTTGGAACTCCTTATAGCAAAAGTCTTGCTTGGTATCGCAAAGATGTTATAAATACAAACTGCTAATGGTTTAGTATAATAGCTCCGACGAAAAGTAAAGCAACAAACTAGAACTTTATTCTTTTGTGTACTACATATATTTAACAATTACTGCCGTGAACAGCAGATAGTGGTATGTTTAGTATATCCATTTTATAATGTAGAATATTACTGTATAAGGATCGATAAACGCAAATTAACGTAATGCAATTCACTTTATCTATTTTAACTGTTTAAATAGCAGTGACTAACAGAATACTGTGAGATCGTGTCCTGATTTCCTTGATTTCATGTTTCTAGTAAAATTGTCTTAGACAGTATGTCCAGTTTGTCATATTATGTGTATGAGAAATTCATGATCTACCGCTGCGCTGGTGATGTTTGCTTGTATGATATAAATCTAGCAACATCAAACGGTTCATAATCATGTTCCAAAGTATATTCATAAATAAAGTCAGCATTATCAAGTAGAAACAACAGGCATGTCGATGTTCCAATGAGTCTAACATTGTTTATATGGATTTGGCAACACCGGACCACGTGGGCCGCCGTTAATTGAAATATCACTCTCAGATTCCCAGAACCGCCCTCAGAAGTTAAGCCATTGAGGCAACTGTAAATAAATCACTAATAGCGATTTAGGTTGCATATTGAAAGCCAGTAACGCGACATCTTGTAAGCGTCAACTTGAATACAACTGAACTACAAAGAGAAAAATGGGCTCAAAAGACAAAATTTATGCGAAGGAAAGAATTACCTATTTTGTGATTGATAGACATATTTCTATGGTATTTATAATCTTAGGAATGATTGTGAAATTTTAAATTGAAAAATATGCTGTGTTTTATACTTTTATACGTACATCGTGCTACCTCGGCGTATCAAGTAATTGATCACGATACAAGCGTCTCATGTTTAAGCTGCCGCAAGACCATCTAATTGCGTAGACTTGAAGGAATAAGTCGAATATCCTCCATGTTGCAATCGTAATATTCTGGAAAATGGAATCTTTAATTCACTTTACTTCTGTTCCTAACGCTTTTTTGCTTGCTGATTCCAAATTCAAGCTCAGAATTTGTCCATCGGGCTCCAATTTTTCGCAATCGTTGTTTTCTGCTTTTAAAGCCTATTTTGCCCCTTAATATGTTTTTTCTGTATTTCTGCTCTTTTGATGTGTCAAAAATTTACATTTCAAATTATTATATCTAATTATGATGGTATTATACATTTTATGTAATGTAAAATGCCAAAATTGAAGCAAATATAGTCTAACAAAATAGTGTGATATGTGACTTTTTCCCATCATGACTGGTGGGAAAGTCCAGCCCTACCCGAAATGTTGGATTTCCCTACTTGATAAACAACACAGGCTTCATTCTAGTTTTAGTTTTCAAGTGATTCACATCTATTATAAGCACTGTTTAAGTTGTCCTGGTTGTTTAAAATAGGTTTGTACATATAGATATAGTGTGTGGTGACGTAACTTTTAAGTCGCGAAGAAGTATTACGTCTCTATTGAAAAAAATGTTATGAATTATATTTTCGATGTAAAGTTGGAGATCAGGACAAGCCTTGAACGCCTCACAGTTTCTGTACAACGTGTGTAACCTCGCTAACCCAATGGGTAAATAAGAAACCTCGCCATTTACCCTTCGCAGTTCGAATCTTTTAGAGAGAGCCCAGGGACCACCCTTTGGACTGTTATTTCTGTATAACTAAAATAATTGGAATTGTAAGTAAGACTAAAAACACTTGTCAAATACTCAAATATTCCTTCAAGTGTGAGGCCTATCTCCCCCCTATTCCTGAACCACTTGAGTCATGAAGGTTAGATGACGAGGAAGAATCAGATAGCAATATAGATGTCTTAGAAGAAGAGCCTTAAACCAAGAACCCAGATTGTTTGGGTAATCTTGCAAAACCTCACAGAATAGACCAAGGAGAACTTAATGACTTAGTGAGAGATCTAGATTTATCTAAGAAACAGGCAGAGCATTGAGGCTGAAAGGGTGGAACCTGCTTAAAAGATTTGTTTGTTAAGTCATAGGCAAAAACAATTCGAAGATGATTTTTCCACGGAGGACAATTTAGTGTATTGTAATAATGCAGAGTCATTCATTAGGGGAACAGCATGTTTCAGAACAATGGAGATTGTTTATTGATTCTTCCAAAACTAGTCTGAAGGCTGTTCTTTATAACGAAAATGTTAATCCCTCAATTCTTATTGCTTACGCAGCACATATAAAAGAAACCTTTATGAAAACATGAAAATTGTTTTTGAAAAAATTTTGTACAAAAAACATACATAGCGTATTTGTGGTGACCTCAAAGTAGTTGCCCTTATTTTAGGCCTCCAGCTTGGGCACACGAAGTTTTGTTACTTTTTTATACGAGTGACACAGTAGGGATAGGGAGAATCGCTATATCAAGAACACTTGGCCCCAAGGAAAGGAACCCACTCCAGGAAACAAAAATGTGATTTGCGAACCACTTGTAAGTCGGAGTAAAATTCTTCTACCGCCACTTCATATCAAACTTGGTTTGATGAAAAATTTTGTCAAAGCAATGGACCGGGACGGTGAAGGCTTTCGATACCTAAAGAGCAAGTTTCTTAGCATTATTGATGCAAAAATTAAAGACAGCATCTTTGTTGGATCACAAATAAGGAAGTTAATCAAGGATGGTGACTTTGATACAAGTCTAGATCAGGACGAGGCACTTCCATGGGCAGGCTTTAAAGATGCATGGCAGAACTTCCTAGGAAACAAAAAAGCTGACAGCTATGAAGAACTCATCAGTGATTTATCGAGGAACTACAAAGCTTTTGGATGCAATATGTCAATAAAAATTCATTGTTTTACATTCCCAGTTAGATTTCTTCCCCGTAAACCTAGGCGAAGTTAACGATGAACATGGAGAACGTTTTCATCAAGATATAGAATTTATGGAGTCGCAGTATCAGAGCAAATGGAATTCAAAAATGCTTGCTAACTACTGCTGGACGCTTAAGAGGGACCTTCCAAAATCTAAATTCTATGAAACCACATTTTAATCAATAAATTCATGTTTAAAAAAAATTATGTTTTCTTGAAAATAAAAATTTTCAAATAAACCGAAGTCGCATGTTACTCGAAAACCAAGCCCGATGAAAACATTTGGAAAACAGGTTTGGATTCTGCGGGAAAACACTGCAAGGAATTTTGTTTCTCTGTGTTATATATAGTTAGTACATAAAAATGATAGGTTATCTAGAACAGTATTATTAATCTTCTGTGAGTTGCAAAACACTTCTGAGTATTTTTTAACTTTATGGAGAACACTGCTATAAGCTCTGAGTGCATGTACACCGAGACGTTCTCACTGCTGTTTTAATGAACTAATCAAGTGCGAGTGAAATTTGGCTTTCGAGGCCGCATTAGCTGATGTAAACGGAAATGTATCAGCTTTAGCACAGAAATTTAACAAGGCAATCTAGTTTTAACGTTTGAACTGTTAAATATGTTCCCACATCCTTGATTTAGATCAAGTCCTTGATCAATTTATTACTCTTATCGGTTTGTCGGTTACTTGTTGGGAGCAAGTTTTGTAGAGAAATTTACGTACAATTTCTATTCGCAACTAAAAATGATTTATTTTACTGTTGGCCAATAAGTATTGGTCACTGGCCCTATTAGGATTTCAAACATTCTTTGAGTGATAGAGAAGATCGTTGAGTAATCTTCTGTCATTTTTGTATTGACTTTAGCCAAATAATGTTAACAAATGTTTCATCTTAAGAAAATTCATCTTCCATTTGTTACCGTTAGAGTTAAAAGCAAAGAATTTCGTGGTTTATATTTTATTTTCCTTTTCCCAAAGAATCATTCTTTTTCAAGAATAAAATTGATTTGCTATTATTACTGCATATCTGTAAAACACAGTGCCTACATAAATAGATAAGAGCTTAGGATCAAGTTTGGGCAAACAAAGCCTACTCTTCAAATGTTTTGATCTTCGGTCTGTGTTGGTCTTTTTGCCCTTGTCAGGTTGTTCGTGCAGGTGGAATTTCTTGGATTGGTCGAACTTTACGGAAGTTAAGTTTTTAGTTACTTTTTCTTTTAGTCTTTTGGGCAATATAAATATTTTCTTTAACATTGATATCTTCTGGGACGACTCTGACGTTGTGTTACGCTTTTTGAAGACAATACAAATCGCTGCTTTTTACTTTCACTAGATAAGTGTAAAGCAAGGCGGTTGTTTATCAAAAGAATTTTAGTCTGAAAACAATATAAGATTTGTCTTATTTACCGTTATTCAAATTGATTCTTTTGATAGAAACATCGGCACATCAGTGTTAAAAAAGAAGAACACTGTAATACGCCTTGAAAACTTTCTTAAGGGTGGGATGCCCTGGAAAGAAAAGTACCTGTAGTGAAGGACAGAATCTTGTGCATTAGCTTGTGCAGAAGCCTATTGATGAATAGTAGAACTTTTGTGTTAACAGAGTTGCAAAATTATCTGCGTTTTAGGGTGTGGGCCATTATTAAACGATAAACGAATGCTTCAGCATTAAAAGGACTAGTAGAAATATTATAGTAGTGTTTCTGTATAAACCGTAAAATTATTCGGTTTCATAACTTCATTTAAATTCCTTGATTTGTTATAAACCTTTTAGATTGTTCTAGAAATATATTTTATTTGCTTAAAGATATTTGCAGAAATTTCAATAATTTATTTTATATATTCTCACTGCTTATAGCGATTTAATTTAACAATAACAATAAGCTTTATTAACTAAATTATAACAAACTTTATTTAATTTATTGTTTTATTTATAATATATAATATAATATAATATATTTATTTTATATTCCCACAATATCAGATTCTCTGAAATTTTAGAAACAATTACACGAATAGTTCGACGCATTCGTGATCTGCATTCGCCTTTCCTGAAAGGATCACGTGAACGCAAATACTTCATATACATGCATTTGTAAAACTATATAAGTAGGAAGTTTGCAGGAGACTCGAAATTATTATATTAATCATAATCTCATTAAATCAATGACTAATTAGAGCTGGTTTTATATCAAGAATAACTCAAAATCTAACATTTTACGAACATACTACATCCTATTGACTATTATGCTATTATAAAGACGTTATTGAGGCCTAATTGTCACCTTAGACAACTATATCTGTAAACAAACTAACTAAGCATTACTATACAATAGGAAATGGATAATCCGATCGCTACCTGGTATTTTACTGTACCTACTTGTGGTAAATATTTTTGTCAGGTACGTTTCAAAAAGAATAACATCTGTTTTTGGAAGCCACCTTTTGGGATTGTGTTTACTCATTTTACTGGCAAGGTTAATATTATGTTTTTCGTATAACATAAAATTTAAATTATTATGAAATCAGCTGCTGATTCCAAACGAAAGTGAATTACATGGTGAAATCCCATAAGATGATTTTTAATGTTTAATTTTAAAAGATATATTGATTTTTAACTGGTAAAAAGTCTTTCGACTATAAAGGTAGTATGTAAATGATCTAATTAAAATTAAAGCAGACGTACAGTGCACTACAAATTCAAATAAGACGTGATAGAAGTAAGTTGAGGTTATGTTGTTTATGAATGAGCACGTTGCTTTTTTTAAATTAATTTAATAATAGCAAATTTTGTGAATGATGGGGAAGACAGGAAGTCAAATAAAACACAGATTAAGATTTCAATAGAACATTGTATTTAAATAGCAAATTTTTTAATATGCAGGCCGAATTAACTTTTCAGATATTGGTTCAAAAATCAGTTCGGAGGAAGAACTTGCTCTTGATAATATAAAAAATATTAAATATACTAACACCGCCCTTTGATGCTCATTGTTGCTTAGCTGACGAGCTTCGTCCGAAATTGGTTTTCTGCGTACATTCATAGTATTCCTTAATGATGTACTTTTCATGTTTTCCGATTACACACATTAACGTTAGGTGATTATTTCATTTTAGTTGATTAATAAGTAATAATGTATTTTGTATCAAGCGTGTTAAGGTATCCTTATAATTGTTTTTATCTATGAATCAAATGATTTTTTCATCTTTATGGCATTAATATAATAAACAAATATTTGTATTTGCTCTAGTGAACGAACAATAAATGAAATTACTTATCCCTATACAGCACCTATACAAAAACATACGGAAACCAACGCCGACCGCTGTATTGTATATTCAGTTAACCTTTTTGGTAAAGGATTAGCAAAAATGTAATTTATTGTACTTTGAGCAGTCGAAGTCAATAGGTATCCCTTTTAGGTACTTCCAAGAATTTCTAGGTACCTGCTCAACCACCACCGCTACTACAGTATTAACTATTTTAGAAAATATTTGTTACTCTATTAATTATCGCCTTTTCTTAAAAATAATGCTATTAAACTGCTATAAAACGTATGTATTATGCTGTCTATCTAACTATATCACAAGTCAAGAAATACCAAAAATAGTATTTTTGTTCGAACATAATCTACAAAATCGAAATTCTTTATGCCCGAAAAGATCTTTCAATAAAGTACCGTAACTTGGATATAATTATCTGAAAACTTTAAAATTTCTATTTCCTGAAGCTAAAACATATTTTTAAAACGCTTCTCTTGAAAACTTGCAATTTTGACTTGTGACGTTCTTCCAGGTAAGCGATATGGTACAGCGCTGTCTACTGAATACTGGCTAAACTAATGTAGGTCTAAAAGCAGACAGTGTACTAGTGTGTGTGGTTTATAACATTACTATTTGAAGACAGTTGTTTATAAATAACAAATTTACAATTTACTGGAAATTAGCAAATACACTACTTAAATCTCGTAGTTCAAATGTTTCAGGTGTTCTGGTGTATTTATGGCTTGTTATAAAACCGTTATTTTTTGTATTTCTTGTTCAGATTCTATTTATTTGCGTTTTTATATAGTGCCGACACAACCCAAACTATTTAATTATTTTAACATATTAATACTAAATTATGCTTACTAAAATTAGTTTTACGACAAACCTTTATAATATAGCATCAAGTTACAACTTTCTTTTTCCATAAAAAACCTAAGGTTTTCGTAATTTCAAGTAAATAAGACTTACTATAAGCCCATATCTAAAGGCAGGGCGATATCCCCACCTTAAATGTGTAGTAAAAGGAAATTCTAATCAAGAGATCTTAGAACTACCTGTACGTCACGAACAAAAATGCGCCAAGTATGACGTCATTAAAATCACAGTGGCGTAACATGGCAATTCTACAAGGTTAGTTAGTTATAAGTTATTAGATATCGATCATTACTACCCTCTATAAGTGAACTTGGACTAGTTCGACCTATTTTCGTAAACTGCGCATGGCGTCATCATCACTCATAAGTTCATAGTTCTAAGACCGCGCGAAGTCTAGTACATACTATATGGCACCGTTGAAACATCAATAACTGTATAACGTAAAAAATTATGTTGAAGCAAAAAATGAAGACGTGGACACATCAATTAAAGATTTAGGATATTAGCGGTGGAAAAGGCTTTCGTTTAAAAACATCAAACTGTAAGTAATGTTTTTAGCTTAGATCCCATCACGGGTTGTTTGATAACTTATACAGAAATCAGTCCAGAGACTTGACTAGAACAAGTAGTAGTATGTGAAGGTCATTATTGCAATCTATTATTTATGGCAAGACGAACATGTGTATCTCGTGTCACTGATAGATTCTAACGATTTATGCCAAGGCTGCCCATGCGCTCTTTAAAACGATGGGGTCGCTTTTAATACAAAATTATTAATTTCGCTTTAAGTTAGATTAACTCAATCACAGTTAGAATACAAGAAATTACTGAAACCAATCCTGTTTAAGATTTACTAGCGTTTGTTGAACAATTAATAATTTGCAACGATCAAAGGTTTTTGCTTTAAAAACTAGTATACGTGACAACACCCTGCATACGTAGTTATATATTTAGTACTAACGAGCGTGTTATGCAATGTTACACAGATTAATTGATTATTGACGTGTCACGTTATACAGAATAAATAAATCACAAGAACGTATGCAGCGTTTTAACTAAATTTTGTTTCATGCTGTGGAGATTTATTCAATTTACGAACATGTATAGCACGCTTTACAACCTAAGAAGAAGAAGAATGTAAGGATTTTGCGACTAATAATAATTTTTCTTAGAGAAACTAAAACATCGCGAAAGTTTGTGCTGCGTAGATTCGGATTTAATACAGTGCTCGGGGAGCTAGTCCTACGTATTCAAACACGGAAATTGTTTTCCTTATGCGTGTAAAACCATAACTCGTGAAAGATCTGCAGAATATACCTTGAAACATCCATCTGGTGGTAAGAATTTTAGGGAAATTGCACAACGTAATGATAGTGTGGAAGATCACATCTCTTTAGCAACTTCTGCAGCAGCTCACAAACTTGGATAATTAGTAATGCCTTATCATGCTTCATTGCAGACTTGCGTGCCAAGGAAGTATGAAAAGCTTGACTTTGAACCTATGAGGACATTAAACTGGTTGTAAAGTGAGGTAGCTAAATCCTTTAATATTATTCTAGATCATTCGTAATGCATTTAATGTTAATGTTACACTTATCACTTTACTCAATCACGTAAGTGTTCCATTTAAATTAATTTCATTGTATACAAATCAAAGTATTCAAAAAATACTGATTGATTTACTTTAGTTGCTGTGGTCCGTGGGACAGGGTAATACGCATAGATCTAGTACATAAATGTTAAAAATCAGAAATTTCCTTGCAGACTTATGATTTAATAGGGTTATTTGTACGAGTATAATTTTAAGTTATAACAAGAGATTTATGAATAGCACACAATATCACCAGGCACCAGTAGAATAATTCCTTTCCTCAGCCCTCTTTAGGTAGTTAGTGTGCTAACTAACCTACTTAGTTACAGTGATATTTTACAGCATCTGTGGTAGACATATTCCAAACATAGCTACGGAGCACGTAATTCCAATTTTATTCCCAATTGTTAGCATAATAGTTTAGTCAGCATACGGAGAAAAGAGCAAACGCTCACATTTGCGTGTAGTCGAATGAAGTTGAAAAGAATTACAAAAAAATGAAGCTTTATAATCCTGAGTAGTAGTTAATGTAAGTTTTAAGAGCGCTTGAAAATAAAACTTTTTTAATATAAACCCTTGCTAGACGTAAAAAACGGCAAGATATTCAACTAGGCATAAAGAATGTTTCAAAATACTTTTCGTTTCTAGTCAGTAAAGTTGTGAGCAAAATACTTTCATCGAGATTCCTGTTTCTGGAAAAAATGTATTGAAATATAAATGCAGCGCGCGCCTTGCAATCTCTTATCGATAGCAGCGTTGAAAACACCTCTGGGTTTTACGTTTGTTTCTTTTTGTAAAGCTAGAGCATTAAATTTTCTTTTGGAAAGGACTGCCACGGGCGATAACTGACGGTTGTGGGTGGGCTTTTCAGATTTCAATTTTCCTTGCTAACGTATTTCATTTGCGCGCATTACTCACAATAAAAGTGCAACATGTGCATTTTATTGTCACACGTTTTTAATGACACCGAATGTTTGTTCGTGTCGACGTTTAAATAAGTGCCTACAAATTAATCATTTCTTTCATGTACATTCCACGCTTCCATTTGTTATTTGGTCGCTTGTAAATTAAAATACATAAACGGTTTTTTTCTGGACTTTTGAAAAAAATTATCCACAATAAAAAACACCCCTTTTATGGTGATTTATGCTAAGGCCGAAATTAGGATTGTCTTGTTATGTAAATTTAACACATTAATAAGATTTCCCCTTCAGAGATTCTATTAAAGTTAGTACTAGGGTTAGCAAATTATTAATGAAGGGTCTTGTATTTAAGTACAAGATGTACCTACTTATGAGTACAACTGTGGTAATTTTAACAGTTCCAAGTTGGAAACTGTTCAACACAAAACAAGGTGTGACGGAATATGTTAATAATTCACATTTACAAAAAATGAGACTTAGTTGAGATAGATTACTTGATAAGATGTAATCAAGACAATAATGAAATTTTAAGTACGTACTCCTAAGAGAATAAAATGAAATATTTTAGAAAATAACGGATTTTCTCTTTGTGAAATATTAATACAGTTTATCCCTTTTTTCTTTGTAAATCTTCAATTTTAATAAAACCATTTCATGAATAATATAACGAAATAATTTGGGTATACTTACCTACCATCTTTTACTTGACGCTGATTTACTTTAGCTCAATTTATAATCCTTTTCTCCGTAATTTCTGAAAGTCAGATCCATTAGCTCAAAGTCGAGCCTTTATACGTGGTAATTCACTATATACCTTAATTTTGTTCTAGCACAGCCTACATTAAAATGCTATAAACGAAAATTAAATTGGTATGACACTATTCCAAAATCAAGAAATTGCCTTCAATAATGTTGTTTTTCCAGATAGAATTGCTAAATTTTACATTAAGGCTTTATTTCTGATGAAATACTGCACTATATTACCATATTTCCTTTGTTCAAGTAGAAATTTATTGTCTTTATGCTAAAACGCTTTTTTAAATTCACGATCTAATGTATTTCTTAATGAATTAAGTTAACATATAGTAACAGTTTATCTTAGTGAAATTAACCGTTCAACCTTACTCTGTATGCAATAAATAAACTACACTAATGAGACTTAACTACAATTTAAAACTGTGTTTATTTAAAACAGTTCAAGTCACTAAATGAAGCATTAAGAACATTTCCCATCATGCAAATCGCACTTTGAGAGTACTAGAAGCAGATTAAAAGCAGGATCTTTCAGGAAGAAAGAACAATAATTTGGGAGGTATCACTATGAGACATATCACTTGGACGAAGAGAAACCAGTAGTTGTACGTTTAGGTCACAAAATATTCCTTTCTAAAATAAACAAAGAATTGCAAAAAGATTAGAAGTTATGGATAATTTGGAATTTGGGCTAATAAGATAGGCACTTTACATTACCCTGAAAGCCATTTTCAATTTAAAAACGAATATGGCTATGGAGAAATAGTTCCAAAATTCTAAAAACAGGCATAATCACACGGTTTGAAGAAACCGCAAAATGCTGAGTTTGTGAATTAGGGAATTATTGTTTACAACTAGGTACTTTGATTTTCTAGAAGAGGTAATTCATAATCTTGGGTTTCAAAATAAACCACAACAGATATAGAACGTGAATGAAAACAAGCTTTTTTACTTACTCTAGCATGATCAAGCTGGTTGGCTTAATGGGAGTGCCAGCAACTGGAATAAGTGGTTGGTAAGAATTCAGAATCCTAACTGTTTGTCTCACAGGAAGTCCAGCCCCTGAGAAACTACCCCCATGCTTTGTTTTTAAAGATGTCGTCGTATGAAAGCAGTGGATGTCACCGAAAGGATTGCTCTGACATAACTTATGTCGCTTCGAAAAATGAAAAGATGGAGACCAACATTTTTTACAAATGGTTTTTGTGAAACATTGAAGACGAGAGAACTTCTAGTTTTATTACTATATTTTATGGTCAATGATACTCATATTTTCATTTCAGGCCCTAGTGTAATTGACCATAAAAAAAAAAGAGTCCCATTGGGACATATTGATCTTCAAATCGTTGAAGACAAGTTGAGATGCCAAGAAAAAACATCTGGGAATGCAAAGTATAACCACAACGAACTCCGTCTTGTTACTGTTTTCAAACTCCGGCGGCCATTATGACCAAGTTCCCGAGGTGATATCAAAAAACTAAAAGTATACGTTTCTCGTGTTTTTTGATGTAGAATCCAAATCTGAAGTCAAAATTTCAAAATTTGACAACAAATGGGGACGGACAGAGAGACAGACAGACTTCGCAAATTTAGTAACGACTGCTTTGGAGTTCGTTGAATATTAGTAGACCTCTTTAGAAAAACCTACTTTTTTCTATGATAGGGGAGATTTTGGACGACTTGAATTCTCACTTTCTGAAAAGTAGATTCGAGAATACTGGAATGGTACCACTGAATCAACAACCACTTTAACCTTCAGCTCTATGCAACTTTGAAACCGAACAGTGATTCTTCCTTTTAAAACTGTTTGCTTGAATTCAAGAATCGAGATCAACAGCATTGGCCTAAAGCATCTAATAGAAGAGACCACTCCTTTACTAAATAACGTAATAGACTGCCATCCTTTAATAATTAAATTTCTGTTGTTTCGAAGTCGTTATAATCAGCAATATTTAATTTCAACTTATGTTAGCAACGTTGTCCATGAAAAACTTCAGAACGATTGACAACGACACGCGAGTTACCGTAAGCAGCGATTTTAGAAAGCGTTTAGTACACTTGTGTGAAAGCTTTTTGAGCAGTTTTCATTCTGCAGACTTCATCATTTTGACTCAGGCTAATCAGTTTGTCTAATTTTTCAGTATTTTAGGCATAAAAAGGTGCATATGCCTGTATAAGTGATATTCAACAAAACCAGAACGTTGACCTCGTCGTTGAATCGGTGCAACACTTAACCAGACAGGTCAAATCATAATTATTCCTGCTGCTGCGGAGGCCACTGTAGGCATTACGCCTTTTCGGCCTGATGAATAGTAAAAGTGGTTTGGATATGAACGCTGCTGCACACACATGCGTTGTCGAGATGGAAACTTTACGATTAAAACGTGTCTGACCCGATTAGGGAGGAAGTGTGGAGGTTCGGCGTGTCGACTCGTCGTTGGTCCGGTTTCCAGTTCTCCCCCGACATCACCATACTACGAGTGCACCGTAACCCACCTCGCGGTAGCGCCTGTCTACTTGGCTTTCGCCATGTAGTTGGCCACCTGGATCTTGTTGGCACCTGGAACAGAAAGCAGAGTTACGGCGGGGAGGGGGAGGTTTGGAGGGTTGTGATGTTTGGAGGTTTGGTGAAAAGTGTCCCGAGCATCGGGTGTGTTGTAGATTTACTTGAGGGCCAAGAGGATGTTCTCTAATAGGTCTTGGAAGTCGTTGGGGAGCTCCGGGGCTTGAGCGAGTAGAATGGCTGGAGAGTATTTGATCTTCCTCTTGGGTTTCCTGGGAATGGGCAAGAGTGGAGTTCTCAGTGTGTCGAGAGAGGCGGTTCGGTTCTGCTCGATGACCCTCTTCCCGAAACCGCCCCGCGGAAGGTCGAGTTTGGCGACTATCGAAGGTATTCTGGCTAGCTCGCAAACCTCCCTGGAGGGATGGAAGCGATCCAGTCAAAGTAATCTCCGACACACGGCCTTCTGCGAGGGGCTTTCGAAGAAGCCCCTCGTGCCACACCTTGTCGAAGGCGCGCTTGATGTCCAAGAAGGTGGCAAGCATGCACCTTCCGACGTTAACAGCCACGCTGGGGTCCTTTTGAAGTTTTAGAAGAGGATCCTGGGCGGACATGGCGGGGCAAAAGCCGTACTGAGTCGGGGGCAGAATGGCGTACCTGGTCATAAACGCTCGCAGCCTGTCGATAAAGATTCTCTCGAACACCTTGCCTAGAACGTTGAGCAGGGCGATGGGGCGATAGGAAGTGGGATCGTGGAAATTTTTATTGGGCTTGGGGATCATGACCACGCGGGCGGTTTTCCAAGAGGCCGGGAAGTGGCCGCAGCGAATACAGCTGTCGAAGATGGTGGCGAGGAGCTCAAGGGCTTCGGGAGGTGGTTGGCGCAGGGCTCTCTGGGTCAGAGAGTCCTCGCCGGGAGCGGAATTCTTGCCTGAAGCAAGGGCCGTGGCCGTTTCTTCCACCCGGATATGAAGAAGAATATCCGGGGGTGGCAGGTTAGGGGGCCCAGACAGGGACAGCAGCCCGAAATAAATCGGAGAAGTGGAGAATTGTATCAGCTTTTCTTTCACTAGTACCCAGATGTCAACACCTGCAACATCGAGTCAACTCTTCACGCTTTTCAATCCTAAGCCTGTTTCATAACATATCATGTGTTTTATTTCATATATATTTCTTCAAATCCTATTTAACGCTTTAATGGACCATAATCAAAACTCGTTCCCATAAGATGCCGTATTGAAATCTAACTGTACTAAGTCTTCAACATCCAATCTATCGTCTATCTGGGATCGTTGACCTGAAAGAAGATTACGAATTTCCACCTCCTAAGTTAGCTTTTGTACCCTACCTTTTTCAAAACTTATGTTTTCTAATTGTCTAGTTGTTTTGATAAATGATAAATAAATTTCTAGGCAACCCTAAAACTTGCGAGGACCAGGCATTTACAGGTTAATGTGTGAACGTACCTTATTAGAAAATTTGTGGTAACTAAAGAGCCTACCTTGTTCTAGTACTGCAAGTTCAAGCATGAAACAAATAGAATAGGTATCTGTGTCTCTTATTCTTTCTCTTTGTAACTAAAATAGCCATTTTTAACTGTCAGCTAAGAAATAGAAACGATACGGTAGATATAGATAAGTGAAAATAAAAGAGAAAATTTCAGTATTTCTATCTCATCTTCTCCAGATTCAAGATTTGTTATAAGATTTGTTTACTGAAAGTTGGGTCAGTGGAAACTTTATTAAACGATTTACTGATATTCATATTTAGCTTTACACGTTTCTCATTAGAACTGTATATATTAATGTTTATTCTTTCTGTTGCAGGTAAGATACTCGTTGCATCTCCTTTATAATCGTAAGTAACTTACTGCTTTTTCCAATATTTACACTAGAAATTCCTTATAACGAACATGTAGAAGTAACATTTATTTATTTATATATATTTTGAATACAGAAATGCATATTATGTATACTCTTAAAGCGTTTCTTGAGAAACTTGAAATAGGAGGGGTGAGAGGCGTGCCCATTTCCCTCATATTGTATAAGTAATTATTCTTTACATACTGATGACCTTCAAAGGCAGGAATTTATTGTTTAAGCTTGTAAAGAAAGCTCTAAACATTATATGTACTTTACCCACAAAAAGAGTAAAGGATTTACAAAATATTTTGTTAAAAGCAAGAATTTGTTATATTGAAATACGTGGTAAAAGGATAAACTCATAATAATAAAATGAAATACGTTTTTTTCCGAAACTCAACATTGGTGTTATAAACAGGTACATATACAGTGTGTAAATAAAGTAAGGAATAATATTCATATTTTTTTTATTAGCGCTGTTTGGTAGAAAAGCTCGGACACGTCAATTTTATTTTTTTCCTCCGGATTTAATGGACGTTAATTTTAATTTTCTGGTTTACCACTCTGGGGCCTATGACGTCATTGACTTTTTTAAATTTGAACTCCCTTATTTTTTTAGCGAAAAATAAAAAGTAGATATTTTCTTGAGTTCAGCAATAAAATTAGTAGTTTTAGAGATGTGCAGGATTTGACGAAAATAATTAAACTTGAAATTTTAATGATTTAATGTCTGGTATCAACAGGATGATGCACCACCACATTATTCACTTACTTCGTATTAGAGAATACGTAAATGAAGTCTTTCCTAATAGATGGATAGAAAGACGTTATCCTCCAATTGAATGGCCGGCTAGATCCCCTGATCTCGCCCCCTTGGTTTTTTTCTCTCAGTTTTTCAAGATCTGGAGGTGTTGAGTGATACACACGTGATTTCAAATACCTCCAAAGAAAAAAATCAAGTGGGGTGAAATCAGGAGATCTAGCTGGCCATTCCATTGCACTTGTCTTCCTATCTATCTACTAGGAAAGACTTGATTTAGGTATTCTCTAACACGAAGTGAATAATGTGGTAGTGCATCATCCTGTTGGTACCAGACATTAAAACATTAAAATTTCACGTTTAATTATTTTCGTCAAATCTACCATATTTCTAAAACTACTAATTTTAAATGGCACATGTGGGTATTGCTGAACTCAGAAAAAAATCTACCTTTTATTTCTTGCTAAAAGATAAAGGAATTCTATTAAAAAAAGTCGATGAGTTCTAGGTACCAGAGTAGTGAACTAGAAAATTAAAATCCGGAAGAAAAAATAAAATTGACGTGTCCGAGCTTTTCTTCCAAACAGCGATAATAAAAAGAAATATGAATATTATTCCTTACTTTATTTACACACTGTATATCCCACTCACGTTATAACAAGTTTCAACTGAATTTATTTATCCCGTCTTCAATACTATGTTGATTCGCAGAACGTTAGACATAAAATTGGAAGTCTGTACCTCAGTACTCTATTTTTAATTTTCAAATAGCACTTTTATAGATTTACATGTCTATACTTGTTTAGATCTTCTGGCAGTCAGTACTTTTGTGCCTTAATACGCTGCACAGCTAATGTATCTTAATGAGTATCACAGCGTCATCACTTTACACCTATACTTATGATCAAAGTATTTCTGCAGTAAATACCTATTTCACTGCCTGCATTTTAATTGCTACTTAAGTAACCCCGTGCTCATTTTAATCCTTTCGCTTATTTACCGAATTTATCTACGTTTGATATTGATTTTTATCAGTTTACCTTGTCTTATTTTCCATTTTGATATACGAGTATATGTTTATTTCTTCAGTTTTCTTTAATTGGCAAAAATTGTGATTTGCACCTTACTTGTAAATATTTGCTTGATGTTTTTATGGGGGTTTCAACTTTCAAAGTCGTTTTTTGTTTCATTATTCCAATTAACACAGGACCTGCTTGTTATGTTTACTCATTTTTGCAGAAAAGCACATCAAAGTAGTTTTCATTTTCACGTCTAGATCAAAAGCAAGTGTAGTAAGTAATGTTTCACGTTACGTCTTTCTGCTACGGTGGTTTTGTCTGTCTTTGAAGTTTCGGTCAGCTTTGCCAAGCTGTCTTTAAAATTATTTAGATATAAATAAATGTCTTTACAATGAAATCACAATGAAATTCTCGGCACTTTTATTTTTAGAAAAAAGATCAAATTGTCTGCAGCTTAAATTACACGAGCGGAATGAATATAATAGATAAACTTCTTTACCAATCTTTTTTTCTTTTCCCCATTTCAACGTTAGAATCAACAGAGAAACAAATCAATCTTTGTTTTCCAACCTCTAGGTGAAATACAGCTTGAGGTCGTCCTACTTATAATACAAATGTAGATAGTACCTATGTACTGTATTTAAATAGGATCCCAGCTAAATAGACATAAATTAAACGTAAATACATTCTAGACAACTTTAATAGACCCGTATTTATTTGCACTCGTTGACTGAATGATTTTTCATTGAAAATAGTAAATCATAAATTGGGTCTCTTATTTCCTCTGAGAGTCACAAGGAGGAGGGTAGTAAATATCTCGAAGCTATTTAAACGATGGAGACTATTTGTGGTGATGTTGATTTTCGTAATGCTTGCATTACGTTAAAGAAGAAACCCAACAACGAATTCAATCTTTACTTTTGAACGCTTGATTTAACACTACCTCCGTAAATACAGTACTGATATAGTTAGCAACACATCTTTTGTCGTATTTAGATTGTGATCTCCAGAAATTGCATTTTCAGTTCAATTTATTTTATGAAATTAATGAAATTGTGTACCTACATTTTTAGATCCTATATGTTTATTTTACTATTTTATATGTTATGCGCAGAAAGTAAACCAATAATTTCTTGTTTATAGACTTAACCTTGTTTTTGTTTTGTGATCTATTGCTTGTTTACTGCAATTTTATTGCTTCTCACATAGTAGTACCTTTCACCATTTCTATGATCATAACTAACTTTTCATCTGTTCTGTGATTTCTTGGAGGAACAGAGAAAACAATAAGACAAATATCTACCATGTAACGGTTGTTACATATTAAGAACAACAAAAATTGTTAATTCTTTTGAAACAAATAGTAACACACTTCCCATTTAATAATTTGATAATTTACAGTGCTTACAATAGATTCAAAACTTTAGCCATCTACGACCAAACATTTTTTCTACCAAGAACCCAGATAAAACGCACAAAATCGCTTTCATCATATCATAGTATACACGTAAAGCACAGGCGTTGACTATGTAAATCTCATTTTTCACAACAATGACTAAGTTCTACAGAAAGTAATTTCTGTTGACGCTTCTTGTTTTAGCTGTATCTCTCTAGCTGTCACAAGTTTTGAAATCAAATTACGGCTATAAGTCTTGTAGATATATTTGAAATATTTTTTTCATAGAAAAATGCTGGGAAAGGAAAGAATAATTTCAAATTATTGCGTAAGATGAGAATGTCCCTAAATAAGATTTAACCTTTTATCTTTATTAATTTATAATTTTATATAAATTCTATTTATTGTTAAAATAAACACAAAAGAACGTCTTTACAGCATTGTATCGATTGTACAAAAAACGCGAACAGAATTAGCAACTCAGCATTTCACTGCATCTCAAGCAGGTCATTTAGGGAACTTAACCTAGAGACGCAAACTGAAAAGGGGAGCAGAACTTCTCCAAAATAACGAATCCTTTTAATTTCAACAGCAAGAAATTATATTTTATTGTTACGTTTTTGTATTGCTTACGGGGTCTGTTCAAAAAGTATCGGGAATTTTGTGTTTTTTCAAAAATTATTTATTCATTCATGAATATCTATTTTGTCCCCTTCAAAGTGATCCCCATCAGATATTATACACTTGTGCCAACGTTTTTTCCAATCCTCGAAGCACTTCAAAAAATCATTTTTTGTGATCTTATTTAGCTCCTCCTTCGATGCCGTCTTTATCTCCTCAATCGTAGCGTAGCGTCGTCCTTTCATGGGCCTCTTCAGTTTCGGGAACAAGAAAAAGTCACAAGGGGCCAGGTCTGGGGAATACGGTATCTGCGGCATCATTAGTGTATTGTTTTTGGCCAAAAATTCGCGCACAAGCAACGATGTATGAGCAGGGCCGTTATCGTAGTGCAAAAGCCAATTTTTGTTCTTCCACAAATCCGGGCGTTTCTGGCGGATTGCTTCGCGCAAATTGCGCATAACTTGCAGGTAATATTCCTTATTGACCGTTCTACCCTGTGGCAAGAACTCATGATGCACCACGCCCCTGCAATCGAAGAAAACTAAGCAAAACCAAAAGCACGCTCTTCGTCTTTCACATCTTCTCGGCCCTCTGAGAACATTTTGTACCACCGATAAACGTTGCTTCGGTCCAAGGTAGCTTCACCAAATGCCACAGTCAAAATTCGGAATGCGTCCGCGCACTTAATTTTGTTTTTCACACAAAATTTGATACAGATTCTTTGATCCATTTTTTGGAATAGGCAAAAATCGAAAACGAGCCAAAACACGTTCAAGCAAAACAGCTGTCAAAAATTACCTGAACATTCAAGATGGCCGAACTTGTCGGCATAAGTGAGGGACATGAGTACCAATATAACGCCACAAAAAAATCGAAAATCGAATATACGTAACCCGCGGAAATTTAAAATTCGCGATACTTTTTGAACAGACCTCGTATGTATAGTAGAATTTTAGTTTTATCATCAATGGAGCAGTTGTGCTTTTGTACCTCTAGCATCAAAATTAATGATTGAAGAAGCGCATTAGAGTAAGTGGCCAGGTGCTTATTAACTCTTAATTCGATAATATGCTTTAATTCGAATTCTATTTACTAAAATTCTGGAATGTCACTGAGAACTATTGCAGATAGAAGTCAGTTTAACAGTTACATAGTAGGTGTAAAGAGTTGAGATACAGTTGAAAATTGAAGAACTACTAACCAAACTCAAGAATTTACTTGAATTTCTGGATAAATACGAAAGATTGTTAATGTAAATATCCAATTATACATTGTAACATAACCTTGCGTTACATATAATATTGACTCAAGATTAACTAAGACACTACTGGTCTTAGGCCGGCTAAAACACAGTGGGTGGCCTTGAGTAAGATAAAGAGATTATACATACAGTAAAACACTAGTAATAGTCAATACATATACTAAAAACCCAAGAAATTCATAACAAAATTAGGGCGCCAGTGTTTTTATTAAAAAAACACAAAAGATCAAATACAAAATAATTCAGTAATATCCAACCTGCTATTTGAATATTTAGATGATAATAGCATGAACAGTAAATTTAAAGTAATAAAAAAAATGTGCAAATCTTAACTATTTAAATAATAATTCCATAAATAAATTGTGAAGTATTTACAAATACAATATCGGACAATTTACAATTCATAAAAATGTTTAAGAAAAATATTGGATTCTTCTTTACCACACACTCAGTAATCTTAAGCTAAAGAGTAAAAATTTAGAAGAATTTAATAATAATAAAATTTCATATTAAAAAAAATAATGTAAGATCAAACTTTATTCACGAAATTAGTAAATACAAGAAAAAAATTCATTACTTAATTACAACTTGTCAGCTACTAATTATTATCTGTAGTATAAAGGGAAATCGAAAACTCAAAAAATGAAGTTAAAGAATTTTAAGCTGATCAAACAAATCATTGAAAAACAAATACAAAAACTTACCATGGCAGAATCACCGCTGCGAGTCAGATCTGCTCGTAGAAGTGAAACAGCTGTAAAAAAAACTAAATTCGTGTTCCTAGTCCTAACAAGAATTTAAATTTTCCAGAAATAAAATCAATAATAATAAAATACACAAAATATTAGGTCAGCCAAACAGTAGTACAAGTAAATATTATAAATTGTTGTTTTAGGATAAATCAATTTATAAGTGTTTGTGATGGACAAATCTCCATTAATTTTGTATTAAAAAAATCTTATTTTTCATTAATATTAAGCGCAATGGAACGCAGGTGTGAATTTAGCAGATGCGGTTCCCATCTGGGAGATGACCTGTTAGACGCAGGCTGGACCTAAATTACAATGTTTTAATATGGTGCCCTAGAATATTTTAGCCGATGAAAAGCAGTCTACAAGACCAGTTGCGTTGCGACCGTGGAATTATATGAGACCTCCGGAAAGCATCTGTTGCAAGGCGATTGACAGAATCTTCACTTTTAATTCGTCTGGATAAATTCCATAAACTTAAGCAGCGGTCCAAAATCCCGCTACCAAGAATCAAACAAAAGGAAAAAAAGAAAACTGTGAGCAAAAACATGAGGAAATTGATAACTAACATCAAACTCGATATCTGGTAACTCAGTTATAGCATACGCAAAGATACAAGGCAAATAATTAAACAAATCGTCAAGAATTTACAATAAAAAAACTATAACCCTACTCTGATGACATAATCCGATTCAAGTTACTAACCGGATCCTAAGATTAAACACAATTCAACAGAAATTAACCCACTAATAGCGGTTCGAATTCCATAATACTACAATTAGAAATTAAACTAGACGTCTTGTTTGCAATAATAATAAAAACGCAAAGTTTGTCAAAAAAAAATAAGAAAGGACTGCAAAACATTAATCGACCTCTCAGTGTGAACTCTTCAATCTCAAACATCTCTCCAAACGAGGAAAGCCTATCAAAAATACAAGAACACACTGAAAGCACAAATTAAACATAACACATGTAACGGAAACAAACAGCGACCGTTACAACGTATAGAAAAATCAGAGTTTGCGTGGGAATCGAACCTACATTGTGCGTTATATGTAAATTGAAATCTAGCAAACGCGGGCTATTTACTATAAATATACAGTTACATGTTTGCCACAATCCCATGAGTTCAATAATTTATATATATATATACAAAGCTCAGCTTTCACTTGGGAAAGAATTCGCTAACCTAATTGATAAGAGCATTTGGATAAGCAACTTGCAATCTGTATTGTACAATTAAAACCTGTTGGTTAGAATTCATAATTTCTTTGCGCGAGCTATTTAATGGCAAAATTTTGTATTCACATTATTCGTGGCTGGTCAGATCTTCCTTTCAAAAACAGGAATCTCAGCTGGCCCAATTGCCTTTTTTAGAAAATGAATTGAGATATGCCTTGCCTTTCATTACAGTCTATGAAATTGTTGTTAATTTTATATAAAAATGACCTAGAGTTAGATTTCTGCATATAATTAGATTTACAAACAGTGTCTTGCCAATAATGACTGATAAGAAGGGACTATTATCAGAACAAACTCCTAAACTCCTTAAATTAAAAGTATTTCTGAAACTTCTTTCAAATTCGCTTCTAAAATAAAGTGATTGCTTATATGGATATGGATACCATTGTAACAAAACTCTTTGATTTGTTTTTGGTGGTATTATACACCTTTTATAATTTAAACCATTATTCTCGACATCCTGTACAATTCAAAGGTCATATTTACAGTCTTTTAGTAAGGAAAAGATTTTATTCTAAAACTGGCGTTTTCATGGTAACAACAAAAAAAATAAATAAAATGGAAATAAAACCAGACTTGAAACAATTTTAATATGAAACCTTTCTTACTATACGACTGTGAATATAACCTTAAGGCTTGGGATAAGAGGGTTGCAGCAGTTTCTTACTAAAAAAACTTATACAATCATTGCTAATCTGCTTACCTGATCACTAATTGTTAATTTATCATCGAAGATAAATCTCAAGTCTGTGACCGAAGAAACTCGTGCCAACGGAGTAGTCCCAATATTAAAATGAAATAAAAAAAGAAACCTTTTTTTTCCTAAAGGTCAACATAATCTTGCATTTATGAATATTTAAGTCAATTTTATTAGATTTGGCGCAAAGATTATTTACAGGACGCCTAACCTTCTTTGATATACATTGGAAAGTAAACTACCATGGGGCAAAATTGGTATCTACTGTTTAAGTAGAACTGGGAAAGACTTGAAAGTTGATTACTACAGCCAAGATTGCAAAATTAGAAAAGTATTAAGAGTAAAAATCACTAAAGTAATTATGGTTGACTTTTTACCATAAAACAAACCCATGCAGAGAAGAGTCAATATAGATTTTGACAGGTAGATAAATTTTGTTATTTAATTTCCACACTGAGGGAAAATTTACAGAACTGCAAAAGATAAGTTGAATAAGGTTTTAACTGTGAAATTGTCTCATAAAGTTAAGCGTCGTTGTATTAAAGGATTACACTACCTATAGTAAAGGAGAAATTCTAAATTAGACAAGTAAAGTATTAAATTAATTTTTCAAGTAAACTAATAATAACTAGTGTAATACATTGTAACGTAAAAAACTTGCTTTACCGCATTAACCTGAATGAAAATGAGGAACGCTTGGTTCTAGGCCAGCTGAACTCAAGTGGGTAGCTTATAGATGCGGGAATGTAGAGATTATACTTACAATAAAACACAAGAGTTTATATTGAACTACAAATATATTGTAGAAAAATAAGGTTTATGTACTCAAAAATCTTAACAAAAGAAAAAGCGGGAGTATATTTTCTATACTAATATGAAATTAGTAATCAACAGGTAAATTGAAATTTCTAATAATAAAAAGAATCATTAGTTAAATAAGGACAAAGTTATTAAGCCTTAACTAATAAACAAAAAAAAATTATTAAAAACGTCTAATAACAGAATCTTAAACCCAAAATTGCAAATAGTTTAATTAATCTTAATTCATGACGTTAATTAAATTTCAAATTCTTAACTAGGAAAAGGTTAAGTTGAATACACAATTAATAATTTAATGCAAAGAAAAATTGACTATTGCCACAGAATAAATCCAAGGTTAAGCTATAAAATTTCAAACAATTGCTATCTTAATGTACACTTGGCTGTTAATCTAGATCTATTCAAACGCTACTTATTAAAAGGTTTAAGGAAAATAACAGAAAAATTTAAAGATTTATACAAATTTCTGAAAACTACTAATTTAAAATTTAAAAAAATTGGAAAACACAGGTTTATAATTAATCCGAGTGTAAATCAAATTAAATTTAAAAAAATTGAAAACAAAATTATGTAAAATCAAATGATAATCAATGCTAGTTTCGGATAATCATTGAGATTGGAAACAAAAGGTCTTACCATACATCTCGAAAGCGGATTCCGATCGGAAGCTGCAGACTGCCAATATAATTCTAAGTAATAAAGATTAAGGGTAACCTTCAAGTAAAATCCGAAAATTTAAATATTCAAAATAAATTTATTATTGACAAAATCTTATGATAACATTACATTAGAGCGAGGTAAGGCCAAATCGAAGTAAAAGATTATAATTGGTTGTAATAATTACTAAAGGAATCGATAAAAAAAATTAATCATTTGCTAAATGAACTTTAAAGGATTAAATAAAAATATTTACTTTATTTAATTGATCGAATGATTGTACATAAGTGAACATTTGGGTTACTGAATTACACCAAAAATTTCTTAAAAGTTCGGAGCCAACAAAAATCATTCTAATTTTTTTTACTATGAAATAGGAGTACAGAATGTTCTAGATTAGGTGCCCTCTGGGCCCAACCTCATCTGGCCCAGCAATAAGACGTGAAAACGAATTAAATCCCAGCAATAACTGATACTACGACAGTACGGAGCCTCCGGTTACCAATAGGCTTCATGGAACTCCGGTGAAGAATTCTTGTAAAATATTTATTACCAGAATTAAACTTTCCGGAATCTAACCAAAGAAGAAACTGGAGACAAGGAGCAACAATTAGAATTGAGGACATGAAATTAGTAATCAACAGGAATTGAATTGAGGACACAGGGGATACAAGAAATGAAGCTAACTTACCCCTTTATAAAGGGTTTTCTTTTCATTCACAAGAATAAGAGTCACCTCAGCGGATGGGAAAATCTGCGAGAAGACCGTGTACTGGTCACGTCTCGATTTGTTTTGCCACGCCAGGCTCTCCGCATTTCCCCAGAATTCGGAAATTGTTACACACAGCGAAATAAGAGATTAACTAACTTTACACAAAAGATTACAAATTAGGGTTTAAATACAAAACAGTGAATAACAGGGTCCAGGAGAACATAAAAAACAATTATCTGCTTAAATAAGCGTGAAATAATTATAAATTATCAAACGGATAAAACAACAAAGTATCTTATAACAAGAGTAACAATGGGTCTCTGCTCTGCTAACCCAAGGTTCTGGAACTTAACCCCCTTTTAAGAAAAACGCAACAAATCTGAATAAGATTTCCATAACAGGAAAAATAAGCTATTAAAGGAAATTTTATATATACACGGTGTTTCACAAATGCGGGGTTGTTGAAATACCGCGAGGTTTACCATGTAACGGGAGGGTGACTATAAAAGACCGTTACAACAACAACAATAAAAAGATTAGATCTCCCATGGCATTCAAACACCCTCAAGTATTTGCATTACAACATGGTGCTCGTCTAGTTTTTATTTGATACGCATAAACTTGAAAACTATTAAGGATTAGCATTGCTTCCAGCTATTTAACGTTAATTCAAATTGTTATATCAAATGGATCAGTAAGTTCAGAGTTTGGATTAATGAGTCTTTACTCAGAGAGCTGAATGTTTACGTCTTTTACAGCTGCTGTGGAGTTTTCATTAGTTTAAACCATTACAGTGCCTTGATTTTCTTTATATTGGATTCGTCTTGAAGAATGTTTTTCAGGAGCGTGTACTAATATGTCCCAAGTGATCATTTCGTACCCAAAAACGTTCTACAGCAGCTGACTATCAAAAATATTAAATTTATTGCACTATTAAGCAAATTCTCAGTGTGCATATTGCTAGAATTTCGTGAGTGGGGCTATTTAGATATAATCGAAATTGGTAACCTCAAAATACAGTCAGTCAAAACTCTAAAAGTGCGCATTTAGAAGCAACCTAAACTCTTACTCATGGAACTACTATGCCTAACACTTAAGGGTGTATATAAACATATGGATAAATCATTAATTTCTGTTTGATTTTGATGAAACTATTTGGTTGTAAAATTGTTCTCATGCTCTACTGTATTGTTCAGTACGTCGTTCATAATTTAAGACTACCTGCAGTATTGACAGCTCTGCTGCACTGATTATATCTAATTACTGAACTGCTGATATATATATGTAATGTACTGGTTAAGTGAATTAAAGAACTAAAAAACACTAAAGAAAAGGGCGCATTTTTATTGTAGTTAGTGTTAGCAAATTACTATAAACAATTTTAAATAAGAAAGAAATATACTACAGAGACAGTTTTTGTGCGTTTCTCTTATAGAATACCGTAAATGATTTTGTTTTCTTCTAATTCAATTACTGTTACATGAGCTATTGGATTGCAATTGTAAAAGGATTTTCAAAAAGAAATTGTTTTGTACAAACGTCCAATTTCACCCGTACTGCATTGGAAGCATTCGATTTACTTGTAATCCTCTTATTGCACAACTTATATTAGAAGCGTACATACTCCACGTATACCACATGCGCCACAATTTCTGTAAAAATAGAAAATGTATTGTTTGTACACAATACGCCTGTACATCTTGAACCTTTCAATTTATTGTTAGGGCCCATCCTGAATTGCCAATTATCAATTAATTTTCTTTTTGTACAAATATTGCAATTCACGACTCCTGTCTTAATAAGTACTTGCCATTCGTCGTTTTAATCGATATTTGTGTTTCTGAAATAAAAAGAAAGGTCAGAAAAAATATTACGTTCTCAGAATTCTAAGAAGATTTTCATTAAATAAAACTTCAAAGGGAAAATTGTTGAAAAGCGAAGTATAACTAAGTTAAAGCTGCTTTTCTGTTTATTGCAGCATCCAAAATTAAAACTTTGAAATCTTAAAGAAAATACGATTATTACTGAAACTTAACAAAGCAAATTTATTTTTATGTAATGAAAGAATTCTATTTACAATTTCTTCCAGTTAAATAGTGTTATTGGAAGTGTACGTCGGTTTCATAATAGATAGAATAAATAAAATTGACTCTCCCATATTGCATTAATGTTTTTCATGCCAGAATTACAGTTTTGCCATATGGTGCATCGAAACGGATGGGGAGTTTAGATTATACTGCATTGGCGTATCCCTAATAAAATATTTCCTGAAATGTTTTCATCCATCGCTTTCACTTTAATTTCACAATACTAGAGTTTTAGAAAACAAATGTAAAAGCATAAAATTCAATCAATAGCGCTCAGCTAAATGAATCCTTTTTGAGAATTAATCGAATGCTTTTTTCTGATATTTATTTTGAAGACAAACTGATTCTTGGATTCGACAAATTAATTCCTGAATTGATTTGACCTATTTGTAAATGCTTTTACGTAATAACAAAATTTTATACTTGATTTAATTGCATAATCAGCATTTAATGACCTTTTAAATTGGATGGAATTGCATTCTTTAAAGGATATTAAATATCGGCCGGTTCCTGACTTGACAGGAATGAATTTCTGAATATCTATCCATTTTGTACTTTTCCCGATACGAATATAAAACTTGTTTATTGGTTCTCATAAATTTTAATGAATTCTTTGAAAGTTTTATCTCCAGTTCCGTGTTCCGAGCTTTAATTATCAGTGCATGTTGTTTTATTCATTCATGGGTTTTTTCTAAAAGATTTATTTAAAAGGTATTTTGCATTTTGAAACGTCAATCATACGCATATATAAAAGCGTTTGCATTTAGTTATCCTTTGATGATGAGTGTCAATTATTTTACGAGCACCATATTGACAGAATTAAATTTAATAATTTAGATTTAAAGATGACATTTAAAGAAGAGATAAGGATGTTATTGAAATAATACTGAAGACAATTTTTAATTAGACAGCATTATAAAATAAATTTTTAGAAATTTTTATTTCACAACATAAACTTTAAAATATTCATACACTTCAACTTTCAGTATCAATGCATCTATTGTTAGGAAAAGTTTAATTACACAATAAAAACATTGTTAAACAAGACATGAAGTTACAAACAAAAGCAATAGTAGTGTTGAAACATGTTTTATGCTAACTTATGCAAAATACTGTTTAATATTCAGTGTTAATGAATTTCATTGTTTGCGAAATATTTAAATTCATTATCTAAATGTTCACACTAAAGGCGCTATTACGTGATCTTGTAAACAGGAGAGCAGCATTGATCAGTGCGGTAAAGCTTGATAATGTTGTTGCTTCTGAAATGTTTAAAGTTTTCCCAAAAACACATTTCTGAATGTAAAATGCTATTTATTGTTTTTCAATTCAATATGCTTTTAAAGCTTTTTGTTCTGGTTTGCCAATATATCGAAATAAAGTGTTATACGAATATCAAAAAATAATTCATGCCTTTTTATATTATTTGTACACACAACTACAAAACGCTGCAAGAAGATATGTTTATAACAAGAAGACTTTCTTTTGAAAGTAGTATGTGTACAAATAAAATAGGAATTTTAAACAAAATCCTAATAATAATTGTCTATGTACTACTGAACAATTTATTGTTTGAATTTCGTAATCCCAGCCAAAGAATTTGAAATATTTAAGCAACCTTCCTAGGGGAAAATGTCTCCCAAGTTCTAGCATACATAAAAAGCGTGCAGGTAATTTATGGAAATTACCTTATTTTCGTTTAAATTCTAGATGATGCTTTATGAAAATTTCCATATTTTCAGTTGGGATTGTATACGAATTTACAATGTACCTTACAAGCAGCAATTGCTCTTTATGTGGTTATTTATGGCACTAGGATTAAGTAGATTTAGAATTAATAAGTACTCCAGGATAATACAAGCTATAAAATGGGAGTTTAGTAGTATCCTATACTTTTGCAAATGCATATATTTAAAATTGCTTTTTATTGCCTCTGAATTTCATAGAAATATTTATTCAAAGTGCTTTAGAAACATCAAAGGAACTCGCTTTAGTACACATGTTGAATCTCACAGCTCGAATTCTAAATTTAACAGACTCTATTTTTGTGGTCTATCAAATGACATTTTACGATTTGAATGGTCTAACATTGCTTCCTCTCTTAAATTATTCTTGCAAGTTCCTTTGTTTATTAATGCAGAAATAAAAGTGGTATACTGAGTTTTTTATCTGTATATCGCGCCTATCAGCAAAGACAGTTTATATAACTAGTAAACGACAAAATTTCACCGGTTCTTATGCACTTCTAGATAACTTTCTATCGTAGATTCTTTCGAAAACCAAGACGGGCAATTTATGGGTGTTATCTAAAAACGTTTTAATCATGCGTTAAACATCGATAACATCATAGCTTTTATGATAGTCTGAAAGATGCATAACGTTAGCTGATGTTTCGAACTAATTTAATTTTTAAAACTAATTTAACAGACTTTACGCCTGCATTGTGTTTTATAGTTTTAAAGCCGAAATTGCCTAAATTTGTAACGCCATCGTTATGAAATAAATCTGCTTTTTTCTAACATAACTCTGGAGATGCTAAGCAAATTCTTTATGGTTCTGATTCTATTGCACTTCATAGTAGCCAACTTCCTTTTGCCTGATAGAACAATATAATGTTGTTAGAATGTTAGTTGTCGCCCAACGGTTTGCTCGAGTTCCAGATTCTACTCTCCGTTGGTGCCAGATGACTGCAATGGGGAATATTCTTTGATGGGCGTGACACTTCTTAATTGTGTTTAAGTTATAAACCTAAGCAGCTTAACAGGTATTGTGACACTTTTTACGGCAGTAGATTTTGTATGGTGTCCTCGAACGGTGCTCGGACGCCTGATTTTATAGAGTTTATTTTCTTTGATACAGTGCACAGTGGGCCAGCCAAGTCAAAGTCTGCATTGATCCATGATATACTCGTAATTATTATTGTATTTAAAACCTTTGAAAGTAGTTATAACAACAATATTTTGTTGATTGCATTATTTTTAGATCAGTTTTATAAGATTAAGTAAAAACATATATTGAGATTTCTGTTCATCTCTTTTTACTTTATTGTTGATATAATCAAGTTTTATATTATTTTTCGGATTTCTAGTATATTAATATATTGGGAAAAGGTCAAGAATGAACAAGATATTACATAAAATGGAAGAAAGCATCAATACATTATGATATATTACATTCTTCTTGTATTAAAGGTTGAACACGCCAAAACGTGGGCACTTAAAATTTTATTTTATAATAAAAGAAGTTATTATTTGAACAAAAACAAGAGATACTTTATTTATCTATGATGTCTTTTACATGTGAACAATATTTGTTTAATCTAATTTACCATCATACGCCACAGAACGTACTTTACGTCGTATACGACTCATTCGGGGTTGCACGTCCTCATCGCTGACTCTTTTTGTAGCCCATGACCAGGCTTTCTGTAGATCAGCCACGGAATTGGCTTCTCCACCTTTCTTTTTTAAGATGTATTTCATTATAGACCAATATCCTTCGATTGGTCGAAGTTCAGGACTGTTGGGGGGATTGCAGTCTTTGGGAACTACAACAACTCCATTTGCTCATACAACTCTTCCACTGATTTAGCATAGTTAAGTCTAGCCAAAACAATGGTTATGACTTATGCTCTCGTAGAAAAGGCAGAAGCCGCTTTTGCAAGCATTCCGTTTTGTAAATTTCCTGGTTCATTGTTCCCGTGGTGATGAATGACCGACTTCTTTTTCCACAGCTACAAATAGCTTGCCAAAGTAAGTATTTTCTTGGATACTTGGACCTTTTTTTAAGTTTACAATCTTCTGGAGCATCTTTACGACTTTTGCGGGTGTAAAACTCGTGACCCGGAATTTGCTTTGATATAAGTTTCGTCAACCATCACCATGCATTCATATCTTGTTAAAAAATTTTTGTACAATTTCCTCGATCTACGTTTTGGCAGTTAAATTCTGTTTAGCATTAGGATCGGGTGCGATTTGGGCCTTATAACTTTTTGAACTAGCTTTACTCTTAACTTTTTGTACATATGATTGGGACATTTTTATCTTTTTAGCCACATCACGCGATGACAACTTGGGATTGGATACAAAAAGCTGTAATACGCGTTGTTCCTTCTTTTTGTCCTTGACTCCTTGTTTTCCTCCGCTTCCTGGCTTCCTTTCCGCTGTTAAACGGTCTCGAAACTTTTTTAAAACAGAACAAGCAGTTGAATGAGGATAATTTAACTTTTTTGCTAGTGGTCTATAACTTATTAGAGGGTTTTTAGTGTTTTCGTGCAAGATAATTTCACGTAGCTAAAGTTGACGGCTTGCCATGTGAACAACGAATAAACAACAAAAAATATCAATTGTCACATTTTGTTTCTATGGCTACTAGATATGTTTTGTCAAAATAAAAACCAACCTATGTTTCTTATCTTAGCACTAGTAAGTTCTAATTCGTGCCCATGTTTTGGCGTGTTCAACCTTTATCACGAGCATACTAATCATAACTACTTACTTCCAATTTATCATTCTCCGAGATCCCACCTTCTACAAGGGAAACTTTATTGGTATATGCTGCGTATAGTATGTATTTTAAGGAAAAGTTGCTACTTCTTGCTACTTTTGCTATATAATTTAAACACACATGTGTAAATAAATAATTGCCCACATTTAAAGATCTATATCGATCCCACAAGAAGTGAAAGATTTACTTGCCACTCCCGACTTAAACAGTTCTAATTTCAATAAAGAGCATAATGCAGAAGAATTAGAAGAAGAAACTGTAAATTTAGAAATTTTATACACCTTTATTCGTTTAGATGATCTTCAATCGTCAGAAGAAGAAATAGATATTGAAACATGCAGCAAAATATAATATGAATTAAGTTAAACTTTAGTTTCTCTGATTCTAAAATTATGAGAGGCGAGGGGAACGTTAAAAAGGCACTCCGCAACAAGGGATCTGAAATCGAACTGCAACCTCCGCGTTGTAGATCCCGGAAAGTACAATATTTGTAGGTTATAACTGTAGTTGTTTTAGTTCAAAAATCAAATTTTTATTTATTGTCTATCAGGGTTCATTACTCCAAATTTTATAATTCTCATGTTACAATTTTCTCGAATCAGAAGTCAAACCAAATACCTAGTTTCAGAGCTCTTTTAACATTTTCAACGGCCATTTTAAATTCGCCACTTTTAATTTCTAAAGTTTTTTTTTAAACATTAGCGACCACAAGTACCAAATTTAATCACTTTTTACTTTTCTGGCCCACTGCGTGCATTGAAAAAAAATTGTCTATATTTCTTTTTAGCTCTATATTAAATCTACCATTTTGAATAATATATAAAATGTTTTACTTCAAAAACAGAAATTAAGGCTAGTTTTCAAGTGTATCGAACTATGTTTTGGAATTTTTTGACGCCATATTAAATCTGCCATTCTGAATATTTCATAAAAATGCTTTATGTTAGAAACAAAAATTACGGGCTAAACCAATTTTCAATTATATCTTCTTGTGGCGACAACGTTCTTGATTGTATTAGGTTTGACTTTTGATGCAAGAAGGAAAAAGAAAAAATGGGATTTTACAGTCATACCCACCGCAATGGACCTCGAACTGTAGGCTTTTGGGTTTCCTGGCAGTCGGAAGAACGACTGGCGAGATCAGTGTACCAAAGTGGCTGGGATCGGGAGTATGGACAAAGAGGCAAGTAGGGGACCAGTGGTTAGTCGATTCCAAGATGTCTGATGGCAAATTTCCAACTTTTTGTGAATAAACTGCGGGAACTTGCGAACCCTATATGAACGTGCATGAAAGAAAGCATGCAAGAAGCAACGCGATAATTGCTTGATACAAGTTCAACACATTTTTATTAATATCAGTGTCGTACCATGACGTACATGGGTACTTTTCTTCTGACCTCTACCTGTAATATTTTGTTTTACTGCAGAATCCTTCTCTCTAGCTACTAATGCAAAAACCTATTAATGTAAAAATCTATTTTGTGTTTTTGTCAGTTGATAAAGATCAGCCTTGTTTTTGTGTCTTTAATTTTAAGTATGACTGAATGAATATTTTAAATAAATCTTGATGTTACAATGTTAATACATTTTAACCAGGGAAGGCGTTCCAATTGTTCGATAGATTTTAAATCAGACAAAATAAGATTCTATTTTGAAGCTACTAATTTAATTTAATTAACTTTTAGTGACAACATGTATCAGCTTTAATTTCAATTAGTCACCAAACCTTGTAAACAACTCGAGAAAAGATAAGATAAAACCTCATTGAAGGTTTCACTTTTAGAGTTACTGATAAAAAGGCGTTTGCTGAAAACAGACGAAAACTAAATTGGTGTAATTCAATGAGTGTATCAAATTAAAGGTGGAACATTTCAAAAAATTAGTAAAACCTTGACCTTCTTGTATACGCAACTTGATAGACTCATGTTTTAATCCCACAAGACTTCGTTTCATTAGATCAAAGTGTTAATTATAATTGTAAATCGCATAAATTCTACTCATAAATAATTCAGAAGTAGCGTGCTATGTACAGCGTGAACAGTTTTAGGTAAATTACATTTCATGGCTGCGTGAATTTGTAAAGATAGTTTAACTAATATATTGAATAGCTTATCATAATCATAAATATTTGGAAATTTTCCAATTATATCACGATCATTTGCAGTACTATTCACTGGTTAGGAGAAACAGTAGCAATACTACGGTTTGTTAGTGATTTCTAAACGTTTCTGTAATTAATTGAAGTTTATATGCCTAACAATTTTATTCAGAATATTAAATTAGTCATGTACGTCGTTTTATTTATTAATTCAGCTTTTAGCTGTAATTATTTAGTTAGATTGTAATTACCTAAGCATCTTAAAAATACAGAATGTTCCAGGACTGATCTAAAACTGTTAGTTATTAATATTTGGTGTACTTTATAAAAATCTAAAGGTACAAAAAAGTGTTACTTTTGAAATTAGATTGCAGCGAATTCGCTATATTCTATGGTTGCTAGAAATAGATGCGGCAGTATGTCCAAATATGATATACGAAGCGTTAGCTTAATATTCAGAATGCATTTTAGAATTCATAGATCAAGCAGGATCAGAAAAATGAGCGAAACATTAACATTCATTCAAGTGAATCTATTCAAACTAGATGGGTCGTGAGTCAGTTAATATAACGCTTGCACAGATACGGATAGCCGAAAGAAACTATGAAAGCTAAACCTATGATTTGTGACGCAAAAATTTATCTTTGCATCCTTTTCAAAAATAAATGGATAAAGAGCAACGGATATGTGCGTTTTTTAATGAACATAGCAATTATGGTGTGTTCTAGTAAGGGTAGTATGATTTTAACGATCTACCATAACTATTATAAGGGTTTAAGGAGGGTAATTAGGGTACATTGAATGCAGGAAATGAGAAGCAGTGTCGGCCACTAACATTTTTATTTAAAATGCTCCACCTTTTTAGTATAAAATAATTGTACGGACGTTGATAATTTATTAATTTTTGAAATGAGCGATTGTTTAAAATGTCCGATTTGATTTTAGTTGACGTGATATATTCTAGAATCTACATAGATCGATTTTATCAAAATTAGCTAGGCAAAATTAACCATATTGAATACTTAAATTAGGTATTTACTTCTTCGCTTTTTTAAATGTCACTAATAGCATCTTACAGTTTCTACAGCATATTGTTCATCTCATCTCATCTGTTTGTTTTGTACTGAAATGATGATTTGCTGTTAGTATTTATGATAGAACAAAAAACGGTTTGAAATTTATGAGCTTTGATCAGTCACGGAGAGTCAAAAATGGATGATAATAGAAATACAGTGAGTGTTCTATAAAAAATTTGAATAGTTATGGAATAATAAAGTCAGTGATCTTAAAGAATCGCATTTAACAGAAATAAGTTAAGGAGATCTTTCAAGTGTCAAACTTCTATAACGTGACGAAACAGCCGCGATCAAACGTCGGTAATCGATTACACAATAACTAGTCGATCGATACACCTGAAACAAACAATACAGGCAAGGACCCTTAATTCCGCAAATATTGGAAGTGATCACAGTGTACTCCTCCGTAAGCTAAGATTATATCTCTTTGAAGGAAAGAAGGAACGAAAAAAGGCATCAACAACAGAAAGCTTTAAAAACGAAAGCACACGGATACTCTACCAGTATCGATTAAAACAAAACATATCACTGGACGAAATAAAAGAGGACAACGCTGAATTGGCTTGGGTAAGACTTAAGATGAATATAGTGAAAGCCTCGTAAAAAGCATGTGGCAGGAGAAAGGTAACCGGAAAGTGTAGTAAGACTCTATGGTTCACAGAGGAAATTAAAGAATTGAGCAAGAAAAAGAAAATTACTTATTTCAGGTACAAAACTACAAATAATGTAGAAAGCCTAAATAGTTAAATAAACACAAAAGATTCCTACAGAAATGAAGACGAGTATCACAGTACCAAAATCCAAGAAAGCTAATAGACGAAAGACCGATAATTACAAAGGAATTATATTACTAAGCACAACACTGGAATTAATAACCAAAATAATACTCACAAAACTGGACGCTATAATTGAAAACAGCGAAGAAGAGATGGAATTCAGAACCAGCAGATCGACTTTTGACGCTATCTTTGTGATTCGTCAAATATGCGAAAAATCCATAGAATATGATCAGCCAGCATACATGTGC
>VTPC01001163.1:95024-125508 GCA_011009095.1 Ignelater luminosus
TTACTCTGGTGGAGGCATCTAGGCAAAAATTGGTGGTGCCCCCCCCCCCCATGTAGGAGTACTAGAACTGCAGGTCGTCTTTGATACAACCACATGATCTATGATACAATGTGTTTTACTTAAAATTGTGCTCTTTGCAAACCTTTCTTCCCTCATTTTTTCTTTTTTTGGAACCTGATAGAAATTTTCTTTGTGCCCTGTGTCTATCTATTTTTCTATCAACACCACTCATTTTTTAACAGTTTTCAATTTTTTAATTATTTGTATTCTAAAAAACTTCAGGAAGGCGATATATTTGTATCAAAATTTTGTTTTCTGCAATTAATTGTAATTAATATAATCAAAAGATGTTCTTTAAAAAAATCATAATTTTAATTTAAAAAAAAGATTCATGATCTTTGTTCTTTTCTATCCCTGTTTATTTCTCTTTAGTTTTTATGAAGCAAACATAAAATTTCTTGGTGGATGCCCTGTTTTGGTGGAGTCCCCTAGGCACTGCCTCGATTGCCTACACGGTAAATCCGGCCCTGACTATGGAATAGCAAGACTAATATTTAGGAGCAAATTACACAGCAGCCTTCTTTATTCTGTTTTTTGCACAATATTAATTATGATAACTGTGCAATTTTAAAAAGCGCCAAGATTAAAACAAGTACATCTGGCACTGCTATACTCGCAGGATCTACACTCTGTCAGTCCTATACATGCAATCGTTGAAAATCTTTAAAAGTCTTTCTTGAAACCTTTATTTTCTTCATTAAAGATTGCTCCACATAATTTTAATAATTCCCAACCACCAAGATTCTTCGACATAAAACAAAAAGACATAGAAGAAAGAACTACGAAAACAATGTCTTATGTATACCATGGCATTCGACAGTCCTAAGAATTCAGCAGTTTGCCTTAGTACGTCTGAAAATACACTAATGGAAAAAATTAAAGGAACAAAAAAATTTCCCAAATTTCTCAGTGATTTTAGAAGCTTCAAGATTCTAGTTTTCAGATCTTTTAGTCAAAAATTTGTAGGAGCTACGGTTATCACGCAATCCTAAGAAATAGCGCGCAAAGAAAATTTTGCAAGTTTTTTGTTTGTTTTCTGGGTCCACGGACTCGGAAAAATTTTTTTCAGCTAAACCATTGCATGGACCGGATAGCTTGTCTATTCAGCTTCAGTTATTTTTTTAAACCTCGACACGACCATTTTTCACCAAGATATCAAACTTTTAATGGAAAAGAATCCTGAGATATCGATGATTAAAGACAAGAGGATCCTTTTCCATTAAAAGTCTGATATCTTGGTGAAAAATAGTCGTATCGAGGTTTAAAAAAAAGGAAAACTAAAGCTGAATAAACAAGCTATCCGATCCATGCAAAACAAAATTTTCCGAGTCCGTGGACCCAAAAAAAAAAACAAAAAATTTGCAAAATGTTTTTTGCCCGCTATTTCTTAGGATTGCGTGATAACCGTAGCTGCTAAAAATCTTGGACTAGAAGATCTGAAAACTATAATCTTGAAGCTTCAAAATGAAATCTTGATACGAGCATTTTTCACTGAGATACAGCATTTCTAAAATCACTAAACAATTTGGGCAATTTTTTTGTTCCTTTAATTTTTTCCATTAGTGTGTGTTTTGCTGAAAGGCTTACTGCGCTTGTTTAAGTTTGTAATTAAGAAATCTTATCTTTGTCGGCAATAGTAAACGTCCTTGACTTGTTACTCTTTGTGAAAGAACAGATTTTCCGTCTTCTATGTCATCCGTATGATATTTCAACAACTTGTCTGATGCATCCTAAAAAAAGTAAAAATTGTTACCTGTATTATTAGTTAGTATACCTTGATTTACATGAAATTACAAATTAATATACAAACCTGCTGATGCCTACCTTTTCTTTACAATTTAACTTTGCTTTCAACATCGAGTAATAGTTTCCTGATGTAGGTTTAATACATTTTGCCTTATGTAATATATATGCCAAAAATGACACTTTCAAAAACTCCTTTCTTATTCTTCCAATTACGAATACAACTGATTATTTCTCAAACAAGGTTCTTAACTTTGTAGAAACCAGATTGTTAGAAGGAAATAGACAAATACATCACTATCAGGTACAATGTCTTAAAGATCTTATCCTGCGCTACCAAGGTATACAGTCAACAGCCAACAGCCTTCTGCAAATTGAACATTCTTTATAATCCACATATTTTGAAATTTAATACAGGGAATACGTCGATATTAAAATATATTAAATAAAATATCTAATGGTATCTTTGCACATCAAGGCAATGTGCATAATATTAAATTAATTTGTGGTAAGGCATGAGAATCATGTAGTATTGAAAACACTGGATACATTTATAACAAACATCAATAGGGAAAACTCTCTTATTAATTAAACTTAGTAACTTTAATTTACTTCATCTTTTAATATACTCAGTAGAAATATGACGTCTACGGTAAATACTTCATGGATATGCAAAGAAAACGTTCAGACCAAACCGAGAAAATTAATTTATGTGGACGTTTGAGGTCAGACGATTATCAAAAAAAAAAAGAAGTTTACCGACTCTTACGCCTACAAACAGTCTAAATCTAAATGTGGTTGTGTTGAAAGCAAAATTCAAGTCTCGTTTCGTCTTTAATTCAATTGACCTAGAGTGATAACCGAACATGTTCGGATTTAGATAGCCCCTGCAGCAGCAAAAAGGACAAAAGAACCCGCACCTGCCTAATAGGATTACCTTGATTTTCAACACGAAATTTATTCCAGCGGTAAAATTGGAGAAGTTACAGCCTTGTGAAGTTTTGAGAAATTCCTAACGCTAGTCTTTATATACAAAGTGAGACAGGATTTAAAAAAACTTTAGAAATTCAACAATAGGTTATCCGTAAAAGTGCTGAATTGTCAACAGAAACCTACACTAAAATATCTAACTCAGGAATCGACATGATTAATTAACTCCATTGGCATTGCTTGCTTGTATGGATTTTTAAATGCTACATTGACGTTATAACCAGTACCTAAATTTGAGTTTTCTGTATAGTTGTAGTATTGAGCTGGTAGGACAACTACACAAGATGTAGAGATAATCTGATAAGTGATAAGTAAAGAAGTCACTGTTATAGAAAGCTTGGTAACATATCTTAAGATTTTCCAAAACTGAAAATTTCCAAAAATGCTGATCAGCATCTAGCCTTCGATATTTAGAGGCTCAAAATATTTACAATTTTAATTTGAAGTATTGTATAAGTAAAATCTATTTGAGCCAAAAGTATCTACAAAAATGAACCTAAGGTCACAGCTTTATTATGCCGAAATAATGCAAAATCTCAAATTGATTGACATTATATGAAAAAATTGTGAAGGGAGTAGGATAGCTTATTTCCCATTTGACAAAGAAAAAGAGCACTATTCGTTGTATCACGGATTAACATGCTGCAAAGCATTATGGTATGTCTCAACCTGCCCTTTGTTCAACCTTATTTTGACTAGGGTTGCAGCCACTTATTGCAAGATTTGTTCATCTACCTATAAAAATGTTTCAATAAATAAAACCACAGATTTTGAATTTTTGGGAAATTTGGAGGTTTCTCGGAACTTTGAACCGATATAAATCGATATCATACTCACGAACTTTTATTTTTTGTGATTAGGAATCTCGTGCCTAAGTTCCATTACCATGATTATCTGAAAACACCTACTGGCTTTCCAAAATCTCAAAATTTAAAATTGTACTTTTCTGTATGTCTTGTTGTTCTGCTTTCATTACTTTCGTGATAGAGAACTAGGGTACCTGTTCCTACATTACATAATATATTATTACGGCGTTTTTGAATTTTATACACCAGTGAGTTTTTCTACATAGATAATGTGTTTTTTGAAATTTGTATCTACTATTTATATGAAACTGTATCCCAAGAGTGATTCTCAAATAAAACAAACGTGAAAAAAGTGTTTAGGGATTTGTACTATACGTAAGCAACTTCTAACAACAGATTAATTATTCCGATAAGTACTATGTATAATTGTAAAGTTAAATAGCTTTTATAATTAAACACGAGGTTTTACTAGAAAGTTCAATCTCTTTTATCAGCGTTTGATGGTAGTTTTTTATTTAGTTTGTTAAATTTGTTTACGCGGAAAACGGCCCTGACCATGTTATAAATGACTTTGCCATTACTTATTCTGATTTTTGATCTTTTATCTTCATTTCTCAAGCGAGACTCTCTGTTTTTGATATAAATGGAAATTAAGGAATTATTTATTATACGTCTATTTATAAAGTACCAAATCCCAACTTAATATTGATTACTACTTGTAGTGAAGAACTCGAGAACTAATTTCATAGGAAACCGGATTTAAATCCACGTTCTTGCACGTTGATGTTTGTTATTGATGTTCCCCGTTGCGCATTATGCGGTTATATTGATTCTCCATACCAAGAAACCGTGTCCTGACTAAATCAACGCGCGCCACGGAAGAACTTCCCAACAAAGCCACTTTTGTCAATGCAATCTCAGTTTATGTGAAAACATGACGAGGTATTCTGGAAGTTGGGAAAGTTTTGAAGGGCATAAATATTTTAAGCATAATTCAGCTTTTCAGTTTTCTCAATTTCTGCTTTTACTAAACACGAAATTGTCTTCTCAAGAATATCTATTGTACAGTTTTCATTTTCTTCAAGCATGTAACTCTTGTTCCAAGATAAGATATCCCCTTAAACAAATGATAAATCTTTTCTTTATTTAAATTCTCCTTTTTGTACAAGCTCATTAACATAAAACCACCGATTCACAAAAATCCTTCAAAGTTAATTTTTTAGTTTCCTTAATAAAACAAAATAAGAATTAGTTTTTTTTTCAGATGGAATTTAGCCAAGATATCCAATGACTTCTTCTGTGCTCTTTTTTAAAACTGGGGGAAAATTGTTCGGCGTAACAAACTAAATTGTTCAATTTGCACCCCTTGGATCTTCCCATGTTTACATTGCTGCTGCGTAAACCTTTAGCACTTCTGTCAGTTTCAGCTGTTAATTGGTTGTGTTCACTCTACAAGATCTGACCAGGTCACATTCATAAATCATCCATTTCCCATTATAGATCACAATTCATGTTAGTCAATCCAATCAATACGTCTAATAAATATTTACGGTAATGCATTAGGATATTAGGTAACAGTTAGTATATTTGTTTCGATTTTTCTAAAGCGATTTAGCACATTTGCTTTAAGATTAAACAATATTTTTACAAATTTTTCCATTTTGGTGCAATACCAAATTTTCTTAAATTAAAGAGCTTGTTACCTATTATTCATTTTCTAAAAGATTTGCAATTTGCTTTGTGTAATTCATGGTAAGTAGTAGTAATACGATTAAAATAAATCATTAAATCGGTTTAATCTTTCTAATGAATGTTAAATTTCGTGAAATTAATTTATATTTAAAGTAATTAATAAGTAATTAAGCAATTTAGTTGGATGTTGGTTTGTAACAGATTTACTGAATTAACGCTTGATAAATTAATGAAATAATAGTACTTAGGAATTGATGGAAACTTTAGAGCTATTTTTTTAACAATAAAAATGAATTACTTCGAATCCCTTTTAACAAGATTGATTAATTTTTACATTTAAAGCAAAATTGTTTTGATACTGTCTGCGTGTATATTATTTAAGTGCTTAAGGAAAAAATTATAAAACAAGTTATCAAAACCCGCTGAAGTTTCAATTTTACCTGTTGTATCGTTTCATTTTAGGATTACGCAAAGGAAATTAATATCGAATCAATATAATTGGAAAACTAGAGAGAAAGAGAGAACGGTGACAAACTAACACGGAAGTATGAGTAAGATAAAACAGTATGCCTTCTCCAACCGTGGCGTTGCGTTGTTGCGGTCAAAGACTGCTTCACTTGATTACCGATGGGTAAAGCGCAATTATTGGAAGGTTGGCAGATTTAAATGTCAACAATAAAATTATTTCCTTTTCCTGAAAAAAAAAAAGTAAAAAATGAAGGGTTATACTTTCTCCTTTTATCTTTAGCTTATTGCTAGATTTCTTATCTTTGTTCGTTTTCGTCTTATGTTATTAAAAAGTATAGTTCCAACTAACTCGTTCTATTTTTTTTGGTTTCCTAATTAATTAAAAAAATTTGCTTTCTCATGATTGTTTTTACAAAATAAAAATAAATAAGTACTGTTTAGAAATTGTAGATTTTGGAAGGTGTTATTATTTTAAATTGGACTTTTTTACTTTTAATACTGTCTTACATGTTTTGGTGACTTGACTTAGATTTAATTTGTGTGTACACTGTTGGGCAATATAAAGTGCAGTTTTATGTTAAAGTGACGTACACCCCCACGGGGTTATCAAAAGGTAAAGAATGCTGCCTCACGATATTTATGTTGTGCCTGCAATATCACCTCTGAGTATTAAGAAAAGAATACCCATTTATTGAAAAAGCAAAATATATAACAAGTGTCAAACGTCCAAATCATTTTTTATAATCATAAATTTTGGTGTTTACATTTTTTCGATTAACAAATGTTCTAGATTCTAGGGCAAAAATACAGTTTTTATGAGTTTCGCAACATTCTGCATTGAGCTGTCTTTTCGGACGAATGTCACTAGTAATACAGTTATTGGTGGGAAAAAAGACCAGTAGATTTAGCTTAAATTGGTTTTGGATTTCTTTTCCTACTCCACAAGGACGGTTTTGGTGCATCGAATGAACATTACTGTACGATTATGGCCGTTTTACCTTCAAAAAGAGCTTTGCTGACCAATTTCATACATTATTTCATATTAAGTTTTGTTAATATCTTTGCAAAACGATTTTTCTGCAGTTGGACAAATTATTAAGGTCTGTTGACTTACTAAGTACTTACTTGGTAGGTGTATTCTACAATGTTGTGCATTTGTGAATCATGTGGATTTTTGCGAACAATTTTAATTATAATAATATGATGTACCATTGTTACTCTGGAAAATAATTCAGCTTGTGTTTTCCACATATGGTATTTGTTTGATTTACTGGTTTTGGAAGATAGTTTGGGTAATTTAATGTGAAAATTGTATATATAAGTTTGAATTTTAGTGTTATGGTCCGCAAATCACTAGTGATCTACCAAAATGATGCCTAACATATAAATAATTAATTTTAGTAAATTTCCAATACTGAGACTTTTTCACAATCGACATTATCAATGTGCTCGACTTTGGTATGAACTTCGTATAAATTATACTACGCACCTCACTACAATGAAGTAATACTACATTAAAACGTCTTAATTTTGTATTTTAGGATCGGGGGTCGAAGCCTATGTCGAAAAAATATTTTTATCAATAAAAGCGCTTGAAGAAAGCTAAAGGACAAAGGTCACACGTGCTTTACGTGATTTTGCTTGTTGGGCAAAAAGTCGAATCGAAATTCCGAATTGCACCAGGAAGTTGTCTTGATTGATTGATCATGGCATTATACTCCCAGTGGAGTTTCGCCGCTTCTTTGCTGAAGCCTCTACAACCCCATTTTGGGGTGGATTAGTCTTTGTTTTCTCGTTGCATGGTGTAGGGGTTTTATCCTTTTTTAAATCTTTCTGCAATTTCTCTCCATTTCTTTCTATTTCTTGTTTTTTCCTTCCACGCTCTTTATATCTTCTTCAACTTCTTGTAACCATCTGTTCTTTGGTCTCCCTCTTCTTTTATTTGCTGGTATCCATACGATTATTGTTTTGATCTCGTCTTCAGCTCTCGATCTCCAAACATGTCCAAGCCATTCAATTCTCATCATTCTAATTCCTTTTACTATAGTTTCACCATCTAATTCCTTCTCTATTTCGTGATTCATCCTCCTTTTAATTTCATTATCTCTTGTTTTTATTGAACCTAATACTGTTCTCATTACTTTTCTTTCAAACACGTTTAAATTATGTTGTTTTTTATTTGTTAGTACCATTATCTCTGCTGCATAGGTTATTATGGGCCTTATCATGGTTTTGTAGATTTTAATTTTTGTTCTTTTTCGTATTGATTTGTTGCATAGAACTTTTTTCTTTGCGACGAAAGCTCTGTTTGCAGTTTGTATTTGTTCTTGGACTTCTCTTTGTAACTCTGCGGTATTGGTTATTGTGATTCCCAAATACTTGAATTTTGTAACTTCTTCGAAATCATGTGTACCTACTTTTATTCTTCCTGCTCCTGTTTTTCCTCCTATCTTCATTATTTTGGTGTTTTTTACATTTATTTTTAGATCTAGCTTTTTTCCTTCTGTCAATAATTCTGCTACCATATTCTCCATTAAGTTTCTTTGTTTTGTTATTATCGCCAGATTGTCTGCATAGGCTATAATCTGTTCGCCTCTTATTCTTAAAGTTCCTTTTTTATTGATTTTTCCCAATACGTATTACTGTACTAAGTTAAAAAGAGTTGCAGAGAGCGCATCTCCTTGTCGCATCCCTTTATTAATCAGGAATTAATTTGTCTCTCCATATTCCGTCCTCACTGTTGTACCAGTATTATTTAGTGTCATTTGTTTTAGTGCTCTTAATTTAGATGGTATTTGCAACTCTGCTAAGGCTGTTATTAGTCGTGATCTATTTATGGAGTCGAAAGTCTGTTTAAAATCACTGAATAGCAACTCCATTTTAATATTGTATTCATATGCTTCCTCAATTATTCGCTTTATCATGTGTACAGCATACACTGTTGAACGGCCTCTCATGATACCATATTGATAATCACTTATAATATTTTTTGCGTTACCGTATAGCCTATTTTGTATTATTGTAGACAGAATCTTATACGCGACATTTAATAAGGTTACATCTCTATATTTGCAAAGGCTTCGGTCTCCTTTTTTATGGATGTTTATGACTGTGCTTTTCTCTCAATCTTTTGGTATTCTTTCCGTAGACCAAATTTTTTGTATTATATTGTACATGATCGTATGTAATTTTTCGCCTCCATATTTAAACAATTCTAGGTTCAGATTGTCGGTGCCGGATGCTTTTCCATTTCTTGCATTTTCTATTATTTTCTGCATTTCTTCTAGTGGCGGTTCTTCTATGGGTATTCCGTTTTCCGCGTTTTCTTTTGTGGTTCTATCTCGTCTCCGCTGGTCAGTAACTCTTTGAAGTATTCCTCCCACGTTAAGATTGCTTCTTCATTGCTTTCCCATTTTTATTCTTAAGCCCCGTGATCCTATTTGTAGGGTACATTTTGTGCTTTTATTTTTTGGCAGAATTTTGTTGAGTTATGGTTTCCATTTTCGCTTTCTATTTTTTCCATTCTACTTTGTAGCCATTCCTGTTTTGTACGTTTTATTATTTTGTTGCATCTGTTCTTTATTTCATCATAACCTGCTTTATCTTCTTGACTTCGTGTTTTAAGCCATATTTTCCTTGCATTTGTTTTTTTTTGCTACACACGTGTTGCAGTTTTCGTTCCACTATATATTTCGGCGTTGTTTGTGTACTCTATCTATTTGTAGTTCCACAGCTTGGTTTAAAACATTTTTAATTTGGTTCCAATTTGCGTTTATATCATCTGTACCCTCATAGTTGATAATTTCTGTTTTTATTAACTTATTTACTTTCTTTTCATACTCTTCTTTTTTAGTTTGAGGTTTAAATTTTTCCATGTTCCATCTGGTTTGTTGTCTTCCAGGTTTCTTGTTCTTTGTCACCCTCAGTTTCATCGTTACCATAAAATGATCGGTATTGGCGTCTGCTCCTCTATAGGTTCTTACGTCTGGTAGGATAGCTGATCTTTTTTTTTTACTAGTATGTGATCGATCTGATTGCCATAGCTTTGACCCGGAGACATCCATGTGATCTTATGTTGTTTTTTATGTTTGTATTTAGTATTCGCTATTATCATTCCTGCTGCAGTAGCTAAGTTACACAATCTGAGACCGTTGTTGTTTGTTATTTTGTGTATAGTGTGTTTGCCTGTTATTTTTTTAGGTATTCCTCCTTCCCTAGTTGTGCATTAAAGTCGCCTGCTACAACTATCGTATCTTGCTTAGATATCTGAATGACGGTTTTTTCAATTTCTATATATAGGTTTTCCTTTTCTTCATCCTCTGAGGTGTCGGTGAGTGCATATAAATTTATAATCGGGATATTGTAGGGTTTTACTCCAATTCGTAAATAGGCTATTCTTCTGTTAGTTAGCTTGAAATCTATAATATTCTTCTTCATTTCTTTTGTAACAATAAAGGCTACCCCATTTTTCCTTGTTTTTTCTTCTCCAGAATAAAATAGCGAGTAAGGGTTCTAATTTATTTGTCCGAAGTCCTTCTATCTGACTTCCTGTATTGCAGCTATATTTACATTAAAGTTTATTAACTGTTTTGCTACTTCTTCCATTTTTCCTGGTAGCAATAATGTTTTTATATTCCATTTCATTTCATTTTGTCTCTTCCTTTTTCGTAGCCCGTTTCATCATATTTTGTTCCTCCGTTGCGATAGTTATTCTTAGTTTTTGGAGAAGCGTTGCTTTTTATTTTGTTCCATTCATATGTTTTATCGTTTATGGTAATTTTGCGGAAGTTGTCTTGATATAATCTTATTTCTAATTCCCTATACGACCCGTACCAACCAGAGTACAGGTATAAGATAAAGATATTAAAATAAGGGTAAGGTATTCTTTTTCAGCAGAGGATACTTGTTGCTATTTTATAAAATGCATTGCATTCATTTCTCTGTTTACAATGTCGTAATGCAGGTGAATCTTTTTCATATTTGATTGGGTATACTATAAAGCATGAACTGTAATTCTTAGAAATTTAATGAATATGGAAGTGAGGAATAGAGTAGATATATTGCTAATAGTAAACAATTGCCAATTGTACAAAGTGTATGTAATAAAATCTTCGGGAGAACTGTCTTGGAGATGCTGCAAACGAAATTGTACCGCCAAGGTATATACCACCGAAAATTATATGTTCTTGCGAGCTACAGAGGACCAAAACCTTGACAGTAATCATACTGCAAGTCAAGTCAAGTTAATCGTTAAATTCCCGCCGAAGGCGGGAGGCCGTTTTAAGCTCCTCGTGGAGCTTCTTCAGCCTGATGAGGGGAGGAATTTTGTGGCGTCAGCGACTTAGAGAACGGTTCGGTTCGCGCTCATCCTGTGTGTGTGTGTGTGTGTGTGTGTTTATTGTGTGGCTGCGGTAGTTGTGTGTAGCGGCAGCAGCAGTTTGGTGTTGTGGGGTGGTGGTGCAGCGGCGGTTCCTCGGTGTGGCAACATCGGAGGAGAAGGGGTGGTGACGCGGCGCGTTAGTTCGGTGTTGGTGGTGGGGCCGTGGAAATTTCTGTTCCGGCATTTGCCTTGACCACTAGGGAAAACCACGGAAAAACCCTAGTGAGAACAGTCGGCCCGGGGATGTCCCGGACCTCCCGAATGCAACGTGGCGCCAGAACGCTGCCTACTTTGCTCGGTAGTTTCGCGGAGGACTGTGGTTGGGAACTTATCTATAGATAAGTGGGATGTCAAGAAGTATGTCCATCAACTCGAGGGAGAGGTTCTCGGCACGTCTCATCATGATGGAAGGCGGGTGTTTGAGTTTTCTTTTGGGTCTTCTGCGAGCGGCCGGAGCCCGGGTTCTTAGGATGTCGAGAAAGTGCTCTCTGTTTTGTTCGACCGCCCTGCTCACATATCGACCCCTCATGAATTCGAGGCGCGCATCTACAGGAGGAATACCCGCCCTGTCGCAGACTTCCTCCGAAGGGAAGAAGCGCTCCAGCCGGAAAATCCTCCTGCAGATGGCCCTCTCTTTCTGTCGGAGTCTTCTGATCGCATATGGCGGTGCGGAGCCGAAGACTGTGAATCGGTAGTCGATCACGGGTCTTGTGAAAGTTTTGTATGTGTGAAGTAGCGTCCTAGGGTGGCAGCCTGGAATGCCGCCGCAGAGTCTAGAGAGCAAGCCGCTGCGCCGCTGGACAACGTCCAGGCAGTGCTTCAGCTCGTCACATACTGCAATATATGTTCAATATTATTGCTATATCACAACGTAGTACAAAAATGCATACCACACTGTTCTCGCCTATCTGCGATATTGAACCAAAGAAGACAATTTTCATTCTAGTTCATAAAACATATGTTATCTCTTTTGTTATTGCATCTATCTTGAAAAGGAGAGTTGATAGTAATTTAGTAAATTAATGTAACTTTGTTATGATTTTTCAGTCGTTGCTTACAATTTAGAAAAGTTATAATCATTTATAAAAAGAAAATAATTTGTTTATTAATTTGTATGCATACTATATGTTAATGTATTGACAATTGTTAAAAGGGTCAAGCATTTCGGTTCTAATGTAATGTTTTGTCCGAAATAGGCCAGAAGTTTTCAACCCGAGTTTGTTTATTTATTATTTATAATAGCATGTCTGCTAACTATTTTACAAAATCATCAATATAGACTTAAATGTGAGCTGTTGGGTTGTATAAATCTACTGCTGACTGTCAAGAACGGACTTCAAACTCAGTGCCACCTTACTTATTTGAGTACTCCAAGGACTATTAGTATATGTAAGGGCCACTAATCTTCTTACAGTTTTCCTGATTTGCTTTGGAAAAAATCCAATAAGACATGCAGTTAACATTCATGGGCACCCATTGGGGTCCCCCTTGGACTCTGAAGGCCCAGGTCACAGGGGTCTTACCGGAAAGATGGCCCCGTCTTCAGTGACCTTACCAGGAAGATTCTGTCTTCAGTTTGGCAAGGCGCCTTATTTATCTATGCTCGATGTGAATCTAATTTATTAACCTTGTTCCTTATTAATCAGCTTGAAGATGCTTGATCAGAGAAAAGCCTGACATGAATTTTCTTAAAGACCTATGTGGTCCCAAAAATTGACGAAGCTTTCGATTGCGTCAATTTTTGTCATTTTGATCTTACACTTTCGATGCAAAAGGCTCAAAAGCCTACTTTTTGAAAGTTCTAACGTTAAACCGAGTTCACTAATGACTTGGAAAACATTTTTTGAAGTTCTGTAATAACTTATTATTCGCTTCTGTCAAAACCGTACCTCCTGAAAGGCTTTTTACGTCCAAGTTAGTCTACTGAAAATAGTCGTCGCGTTTAGTGAACTGAACTACATGGAAACGGTTTTTGTGATCTATATTAAAATTTGAACTTAGTTCTAATTGGTTTAGATATTTTGCAACCAAAGGCATTACAATACATCGTTTTCTTGTAATCTTTAGACATCTGTAATTAATATAGAAATATTTTTCATTGTTTCTCTTTCTTGGGAACGACTACAACTGGACTTGCGTATTCCGACGTTGATTCTTATATAATCTTAGTACTCAATTGTTGAGGCAATTACCTAATTTTATTACGATTTGATCTATGTTACCTACTTGCTCTGTCACAAACCTGTTTTGCTTTTGGACAACTTTGAATCCTGGTTGATCTAATCAGTGGCGATGTCATCTTCTTGGTTTTGTGTCCAACAGTTACACAACGCGTTTGTTTCTTTGAGATGCAGTCTGCCTCTTCTTGCTGTTTCTACAATCAGACGTTATTTTCATGTTGGGTGTAATTTCCAGGTTTAATTCACAATGTAATAGTAACTCTATGAAGAATGGTTTTATTACTGCCTTCTTTGTCATCGGTACTCTCTATGATATAATAAAGTTGTATATTTAGCCATGTTATTTCTTTGTACATTCAATAATGAAATTATCCTCACAATTTACATATTAAAATTATTTTAAACCATAACTAACAATTAACATTAAATATAACAAGAAATATACGCTAACAATAAATAACAGTTAACATTATATCAAACTGGAAATACACAATAAAGCAGTAAATAAGAAACAATATTAATTTATAAAAACATCATATAACACCAGGAATACACTGTTAATTTATTTTGTATTTATTTAACTTACTTTTGAATGTATTTAAATTTGGGGAAGTTCTTATCTCATCTGGCAAATTATTAAATTGTTTAAGGCCTTCCGTAAAAATAGTTTTACAGCTATTTCTCGTAGTAACAGTAATTGTCCTATATTTATCAATTCCGCGAATGTAGTGTCCATGAACATCATTATTACATATTACGAAATCTTTAAGATATGTTGGGGCCATTCCATTTACTATTTTATACATAAGTATTAAAAGATTCTTCTGTATCTTTTCACCGATAGGTATAAATGATAGTTGATCATACATTAGTTTAATTGGCGTATATTTATTACATTGTAATATGACCCTCATAGCGCGATTCTGTAAAATCTGTAACTTCTTTATTTGCGACTCTCTCGATAATAGAAATACTGAACTACAACAGTCAAAATGCGGTTGTATTATAGTTTTATATATTAATGTTTTTGCCCAAACTGATAAATTCTTTCCTATTCTAGCTAAAAACGCAATTTTTTTCATTGTAACTTCTAAATGCCTACCAAATTTTAAATGCCGATCTATTAAAACTCCGAAATATTTTATTTCATGTACTAATTCTAATGTATCTCCTTCAATTTTAATTGCAATGGATGTATCTTTAATTTTCTTAAGATTAGAGGTTGTAGCTATTACCATGCATTTGGTTTTTTTAGTATTTAATTTTAATCTATTTATAATTAACCACTTACTTAAATTTTCAAGATTTTGGTTGACTACATTAATCATTTTGGGAATATTATTGCCGCATGTTGTAATTAAGGTATCATCAGCAAACAAATTAATATTCATAATATTGTTATTATTACTCTTCAAAACGTCGTTTATATCATTCATGTATATAATAAATAGGAGCGGTCCTAGGACACTACCCTGCGGAACCCCCAGAAAGCACTCCCTCGGACTAGAAACAACATCGCCATACCTAACCACTTGAGTTCTGTTTGTCAAATAGTCTTTAAACCAGTCTAAAACTGTTCCTTTGATACCATACTGATATAACTTTTTTATTAACCTATCTCTATCAATTGTTTCGAAAGCTCTTTTTAGATCCAAGAAAATAGCTATAACGACGTTATTCCTATCCAGTTCATTTCTCCATTCTGTTAAGACAAGTTGCAGCGATGTTTCACAAGAATGTTGTGTTCTAAAACCTGACTGCCTATCCATAAGTAATCCATTGTCTTCGAAATACTCAACAATCTGTCGATGAACAACAATTTCAAGAATTTTTTCACATGTGGGTAACATGTTAATTGGTCGGAATTCATTAGCATTTACAGTATTTTTTACTTTAGGTATAGGTACAATGGTACTCACTTTAAACAAATCAGGAAACCTACCAAATTGTAGTGAAGTATTGATTAAATTAAGTAATGGATATCCCAAAACATCGAAAGTATTTTTTAAGAATTCAGCATTAATACAGGATACACTCGATTTATTTTTTAAATTTACAACAATCGCTTTTAACTCTTGCAAAGATATCGTTCTAAAGTTACATAACTCGCTAGTTGTTGGACAAAGATAATTAGTGTCTTGCTTTGAAGTTATTTGGGGAATACTTTTCGCAATTTCAGTTAGAGTTTCAATAAAAAATTGATTAAACGCATCAGCTAGGTTGTTTGCGACATTGATATTGCCGTCAAATTTAATATTGGTTGGTAGGTATTCTGGTTTGCCCTTAGTTATTTTTTTAATTACATCCCACATTTTCTTAGAGTTATTCTTACAACTATCAATTCTCTTTTCTAAATCCTGCTTTTTGGCCGTTTTTATTAATTTAATAACTTCATTTCTATGTTTTTTATATACATTTCAATCATTTATGTTTTTTGAAGTTTTGAATGCTTTATATGCCGGATCACGTCTTTTCTGCGCTAAACTGATTGTAGTACTATACCAACTGCAAATATTATTTCTCTTTATAACCGTTTTACTTGGTGCTACACTATCTAAAATTTCATTTATATTTGAGTGAAACTTCTCTGTAACGTAATTAATATTTACACTACTATATATCCATTCTTTCTTTATTAAATGCTCACAAATTATATCAAAATCTTCTTTTTTAATTTTGCGCGTCGTAATATACCGCGTTTTGTTTTCAACATAAGCAGGCTTTTTCCATTTAATTTTAACAATATCATGATCTGTGATTTTAGGCATATAAAGCACTTCTGCTTCTATTAAATTATTATCATTAGTAATTACTAAATCTATTAATGTAGCGCTAGTATTAGTAGTTCTTGTAGGTTCCGTAATAATCTGTTTCATTCCAAAATTCTGTAGTATCTCTCTTAACCTTATCGAATAAGTATAATCATTTAACACATTAAAAACAATAGCTAACCCTGTTGTAATTAATTCCTCGCACAGATTTTCAAAATTATCTAAGAATTCACAGTCACTTGCTGTGGGTAAGTGATAGGTAGACACTAAGAACATTTTATTTTTTGATACAGTCAACATTATAGTTGAAAACGAAAAGTTACTTTCTTTTATGTAGTTCTTCACTGATCCTACTTTTACATCCTTTCGAATATACGTTACTACTCCCCCTGTATTCCTACTTTTTGAATTACACCTTATACTGTTATATCCACTAATTGCTATTTCAACGTCTTCAATTTCGTCTGTTACGCGTGCTTCTGATAAACTAATAATAAGCGGCTTAAAGTTTTTACAAATTAGCGTTTCAATGTCATTTTTATATTTTAATAGACTACGTATATTAACATAAATAATACAGTCACTGTTAGGTTTATTCGCCTTGCATAAATTTGTTTTCATAAAAAAGGGTTTTCTTTATTTGTCAATTTTGGTAATACTGGATAAATTCTAGAATTGTTATTTATCACCTCAGCACTATCTTCATGTGTTTGTGGAGTACACACCTTCAACGCTGCGTCTCGATCTGTAGCTTTGGATTTTTCAGTTTTTTCATTTCCATTTATCACCGTTTCGTCTTTCATTATGTTGATTGGAACAATTTTTATTAAATTTCCATAATTAACGAACTCCTTACATATTAAATTTTCACCTGTCTGCAACTTAATACTAGTAGTAATATTATTCGCAATGCTTTTACACAAATTATACTTACCAAATTTACTTAGATGCAAACCATGCGCTGTGTACGATTTTGTTGTTAATAAGGAATTTGAATCCAGAAAGTTAACTTCATTGTAACTTTCTTGGCTGGCTTCAAACAAGTTGCTATTTATATCGTATATCAACTGATTCAATACTTTTCGCCCCTGCCAGTAAGGAACAGATAAACAAATTACGTTTGTATTTTTTAACTCATTAAACACTTTCAGAATCTCTTCATATTTAATTCGTTTGCCATTCCTAGCGTTGTGTATTCCTCCCCAGATAATAACAAAATCCTTTTTATCAAACGTGCTACATAGTTCACCTACGTTTTCCACCACTTTATCAAAAGTTGCATTCGGCTTAAAAACACATTTTACTGAAACATTATCATTTTCTAATAAATCGTCTAGCATCCTTGCACAATTACGTCCATGGCTATCTGCTACCATTAACACATTCGATTTTAAATTATTTATCGGTTTAACACATTCTTCGTCCACATTTACTTTTTCTATTTCTTGAATATTCTTAATCTGCGGTGATATGTTTGTCACATTTCTATTTTTATTTTTGTCTGACCGGCTTTTCTTTGTATATTCTGAATTCTCTTCCTTATCTTTACTTTTTTTAACTGTTTCTTTACTTTTTTTAGCTGCTTCTACTTGCTGTCGCTGTTGTTGTAATCTATTTATTAATTTCTTTTTTAATTGAACCACCATCTTTTCTAATATTTTAACCTTTTTTTCTATCTGTTGTATTTTATTTTGATAACTGTTAACATATTTACGTGCAATATTTTTACGTTGCTTTTTAACTTGTTCTTCTGATATCTCTACTCCATTATCTTCATTCACAAAACTAGAATTTAAAGCTCGTCGTAGTTTATTTACTAATTCACTTTTATTGCCAGTCTTATCAATATTTCTCTTTTCCAATTCTGATTTTAATTCCTTGACTTTCATTGCTGATATTTTTTTGCGTTCTTCCATTATCAAAACTATTTCTAAATATTTATTAATTCATAAATTTATTTAATTGATTTCAAAAAAATAGCACAGTATGATAAAACAAACACATAACACAGAGCAAATGAAAAATACGTCTTAGTGCGGCAAAGGTTAGCACACACAAGTTAACCCTTCACACTGAAATACTCAACAATTTATTCTTTTGTTATTATTTGTTATTGTAATAGAGTCTGAACTACTAACTTTTGTTTTAAATTTTGATGTGAACAGTCTTTTTTTCTACTTAATCATGTGCTAATGGATTTAACTCTACAGTTTAGATACTGTTTTGAACGTTGATCAAAAATAATAATGAAACACGGCATATGCTATACGAGTATATACCTACTATGGATACAGTTCTGCCTTGAAAAATTGGAGTAAAGGAGTTTAACAATTAACAGTTTGAAAAGTACTAGGTATCAGCTGAAAAAATCTTTTAGTAATTGCGTTTGTGCTATGAAACTAATTGCATTAATTGAATTTTTCTTTTTAGATAGTACAATCAGGATTTATGATTTTGTTTACGTTTGTAACTAGATTTCAAAAGGTTTCAGAGGCTAACAACCTCTTATTACCGTCAACGATACTTTATAAAAAGCATCACATGTGGAAATATAACATCTTCTTTGTGTTTCATTTTCACTGCGAGTAGCTACTCTGCTTCTCATGTTTTCTGCCAACGAACAAAGGCATCCAACTGAGCGCCCTGGTAATACTTCATTACTTTACTTTTACCCTTACAATACTTTGCGCAAATGAGTGTATTAATATCGATCAGGGCGCCAATATCAAGCGCACTTGGGTGTAAGAGCTTTCATTTTGTCGTTATTTCCTCACTAACGTGGCTTTTTTAAAACTCCATCGTGTCACATCTAAATTACTTACTATGAAGAACTTTTTAGTGGTAGATAAAGCGTCCGAATGCCATTTCACTATCAGCAAGACTGGTAGTAAAATGTGGTTAAGTTTCTCTCAACAATTTTGTTGAAAAAGGATATACAATTATTTATATAAATATGTATATCTATTACATTAATTAAAAAAAGCTTTTTATTAAATAGCAGGAGTAAGTTTCTGTTGTCGTGGGGCCTTTGTGATAATTTTAAAAATGCTTTAATAATTAGATTTATCGCATGTAGGTGTAAATTGGTGGTCATCAAATAAGCTAAAAATAGCAATTGCGCTTTAATATAAAACCAGTTTTAGTTAAAAGAGCGTGAAGGGAGCAGGGGTTAACAAACTAATGGAATTTTTGCGCCGAAAATGTTGAGTAGCTTATACATAGCATAAATACGACAGATTTCAGAATAAAACTTTATAGGGCTTTCAGATGAATAATAATTAAGTCCTCTCTACAGGATGTCGCAAATGCGAGCCTCATTCAAAAGATCTCGAAAATTATTAAAGACGGGAAGTTGATTAAATGGAGACAAAGTTGTATATTTCGCTGCTGTAGTGATATTCTGAATAGTAGAAAAAAGTCTAATTAAGTAGATGATCAGCTTTTGTCTTTCTAAATCATGTGCTTTGGATCGTCCAAGATTTCCACATAAATACAAATTTTATCTTCGATCATTCTAGAAAATACCTTACTTAATCTAAGATTTTTTATTTTTGATTACTCATTTCATACAAAAAACTTATGTTACATTTTATGAAATTTGAGTAGCAATTTATTAATTTAAAACAATTCTTAAACATTCTTATTTGCTGAGAATTTAAGCAGACATTTACATTTGAAAGAAGGTTACAGTGTTTTGTTTGACCTTGACAAGTTTTGTTCTAAATTGCGGGAGTTATTTAAAATTTCTGAGCCGCGTGTAAGAAACTACAGTAAGCTTCTGGGGATGAAAAGTAAAATATTGCATTCGGATCTTTAGAACTTTGTATTTCAGGCAAGATCTTTGTGTATTCATAACAAAAAACTTTTTATGTGTTTATAATCTTTCTTATGGCACGCAATTATAATTATACAGCAATCACACTGCACAGCTACTTAAAAATACCTTGAGGTAGTATGCACAAGCAAAATTTACTAAGCCGTTACAAGAGAATGTTTCTGTCAGAAAATATTTCTGAATACCTCTACCCGTTTTCATTTTGTGTGAATTTAAAGAGAATGTAATGGTTGCGAATCAAAATAATAAAGTGTTAATTGAATTAATTAACAATTGTCAGCCTAGATATTAGTACAAACTGGTTACGTCCTCATTTATTACATTTATTGAAATTAACCTAGAAAAGCCCTAGAAGTTTACATCGATATATGTTGTAATTAATGGAAATTTGACTGACAATTGCCATTAATGGCTTTGCTTCATTATTTATATCATAAAGGTACTATAAATGTTTTTATTACGCTAAACTTTACAACAATATAGCATTTCATTAAAATTTTATACTCAATTAGTAGATACAAAAGACTGTATTTCGTTCTTTTAATTAAATTGAATCTATCTCTTAGTTGAAAATGTAATTGTGGTTTAAGCTGTCGCAAACCTTAATCGCGGTAAATCGACGGTTTATCCAAATGGAACTGAATATTCAATTTTATTGTCTCTTAGCGTTACCGCATTTTACGTTTCCATGGTGTTGAATAATTGCAATTGCGCACGATTTGAAAATGCAATTAGTATCACACAAAAAAAGTGTAATTTTTTATTGTTGATGTGCTACCAGAATTCGTACTTTTAGTAACACATTGTATCATATAACTGTCCATTCAGAGTGTACATAAAAGCTGTTAGATGTAACGTCGTCAATTTATTTTACAGCACCTACACATATATGTCTAAAGGGGGTTTACAATTTGTGATTTATTATAGATTTCAAACAACGTAAGTCTTAAGATTTTTTTCGTGTACCATATTTGTTGGTATCGTGAGAAACGCGGCGAAATTTATATGTTATCCTGGAAATTGGAAGTAGTAAACGAAAAATATTTATTCATCGATTTTTAACAAAGGCAAGCTGTCTGTTGCCGCTCGTAAAGGAAACCTCTTTGCTAAACGACTCTCGTTTAAATTTTTAATTTTGTTTCTGCTCTGATGACCACTTACTTTTATTTTATCGTTGTCCCGTTTATAAAAAGAAGGGAAAGAGAAGTCACGTGTATTTAATTATATTCTTCAGCAGCTACATTTAGGTATTATTTGATACTTTCCACTTTCAGAGAAAATGAAATTGTTTACTTTTGGACAAAGGAAAGTAAGTAATCTTTCGGTATACATAGATTAGTAAAAACGGCACGTACGTAGTTACCTTTTAATTTTTTCTGTTTGTGCAATTTTTAAAATACACTTACAGTAACTGCAAAAGAACAAATATTCATGTCCTCAAAGTTTATAGAAGAATTTTAATTTTCAAGTGCGTTCTGTACTAGAAAGGTCTCATTTTTTAGTTTCTGCCTTTTTGTTTTTGTTTTATCCCTTAAGTTACCTAACCGAGGAAATTTTAGATCTGGGTTAATAAATTGCTTTTGTTTGGCCAGAAATATTTTGATGGCCCTTTTCACATGTTCCATTTTGGTCTTTATTGTTGAAATTTACTTAAAAGCTTAAAAAAGCCTAATTACGTCATTTCTTTAACAATGTAATTTTTTCAGGGACAATGTTATTTGTTATCTTCTGTACATGCCGTAAGCCAAGTATGAGAGAACATTTTTTTAGTTCTGAACTACATAATAAAGAGTTGTTTTGTTTGAGGTATTTTGATGTTTCTCAATTTATGTATTTAGAGTTAAAAAAAGGCAAAAAGAAGAAGCTTGTTCTGTTATACAGATATAAGCAATGGAGGGTATCAACTGAAAGTGAAAGTTATAAAATGTTAAAAATATTATTTTTAAGTGTAAATTTCTTGTAAAACTACATGTCAACGAGCGTTGGTGGAAACCGTTTCGAAAAGTTTATTTGATAAAGTATTTTATAATGTGACTTGCCATTTGCACGTTGATTCGGAAGCGGTAGGCATTTTTGTAAATACGGTGGTTATAAATTTGCAAGAATTGAATTTTATTTAACTTTTATCAAACTATTATTTGCATTTGAAAAGAATGGAATAGACACAAAGCAAAAAGTGTTTAAAAAGGTTTTACTACGTATACTTAAGGTGTACGTATTCAAAAGAAATCAAACGAAAGTTTATAATTAATAATAAGATTGTCAGTGGCAACCACTTGTCCTAATGGTCTTTTAAAAAAGGACTGAAAACTTGAAATCTAGAATTTCAATGGCACTGTTTCTGTAAATTAATATCACAAAGTTGTGTTGGTTTCTGAAAGAACCTTATTTCAACATTTAAGCCGACAAAGTTTAGACCCCACGGAATTTACAATAGAGATAGCTTACAGATGAGATTCCGTCACGTGTCGAATTTGATGAAAGGCGTCTCTGCTATAAAGTGATCGATTTAAATTTTCGTAACTGTATGATATGTGCTATAATTAAAATGCTCCGTTAAAAACACATTAGATATTATCAAAAGTTACTAAAGTGTCATTCTTACCTAATAAAAAATGTGAAGTAGTAAAAGTTACAAAACACATCAGACTCTAGGAATGATTGCAGAACAATTTTTGATATAATGGAAAAAGCCAATAAACCAATAATTATGATTTTTGAACTAACGAGAAAGTGTAAGAAGTTCGTATATTATAATCAATGAAATATTGACTAGTGTATTTAAGGTTGTGCGAAAATCTTTCTGAATAGTTTTTCGATTCTTCTTCTTTCATTGATAATGAATATTGACATTGATTCTCCGCATTTCTAAATATTTTCGAAATAAAAACAAACATTAATTTAATATTGTCCCGATTTCAATGTGGTATGATATAGCAACCTTTTCAAAAAATACCTAGTGATTCAAGGTTTCAGTATATTTGCCGACTTTAGAGAGAAATAATTGTAGGACAAGAGTAGTTTTAGTGACCGATTTAACAGAAAGAGTAAGAGTCAGTTTAAATCGTCGAGTAAATGGATGATATATAGAATAGTCGGGCTTCTTGAGCCTCTCTGGCCGTACGGGTCTGACGGACCATTCGCACCTCTCACGCCTGTCGGACCGTTCAAGCCCTCGCACAGTGGAGCAGTTAAAACAGCTTTTGAGGGCTGTCATGGAGAAAATAACCTTCTCATGTGATTTAGACGAGGTCAATTGCCTAATCAAAGAAAATATCAGCCGTATATCATTTCGGTTTCAAGATCGATGGAAAAAACGTAGATGCAAAATAAATTCCTTTACGAAACACAATAAAGAGTGGCTTCAAGGCGAGAATTGCAAGCTTTTAGAGGGAGTATTAGAAAACATAGAGCAGCCTCAGCCTTCTAATTTTAAGCCTGGAAGGCCGAGAAAATCTTTTGAGAAATCTTCCACAAGAACTAAATCGAGTAGAAGACTATTAGTTGCTAAGCATTCTTCATCAAAAGTCTGTCTTTATGATGAAGGCAAAAGAAGTGCATTAGTATCTGACCTTGGAAACGTGGCATCTACCATAGTACGGGAAACTACAAATTTCAGGCAGCAACAGATTGCTCAAAGACCATTGACGAGTGTGGAAGTATTGCCTTATTATGTTAATACTAAATGCACTTCTTTGCATATAAATCAATGTAGGACATGATGTTTTCCCCTCTTATTATGCTTTTCAGAAAGCAAAACAAGATTGTATAATATCCTTGACAGCCATTACCATCACTGAAATAAGTACAGAGCTCTCTCTTCAACTTACCCTTGATCATGGGCTGTACAGATTGCTTTTGTCACAAGGTCATATTTTCAAAAATCAAAACAATTTGACGTTATATTGCAAATGGAGTTGTGATGGCAAGTGCAAATAAAAGTTTTCATTCAAAAACTCTACAAAGTCGTCTGAAATGACAGGTATTGATTTGGTTCTAAAAATTTAAAGTTTTTATTGCAAGCTTTGTCGTCTAGCCACGGAATTAATTGACAACTTTGAGAAATGTTGTTTAGAGACCAGAAATCTATAGTATTTAAGTCGATACTCTTGGTATTCCATGCCCGTGACTTTGCACAAAAGCCTTTACCACGCAAATAGCGTTATTATAAACTGCTTTTTGCTATTGGGCAGCTATCTAAAAAGGAGCAAAGAAATCAGATATAAAGTGTCGTAATTCTCGAGAATGTCACATGTGAAAAATAAGTTTATTTCAAATAAGACGCAAAAAAGAGTTTTACCACCTAAAGTTCTAGAAATATTATTGTAAGTCCTACGGAGCTACCTAATGAACAATAAAATGTTTCAGTGCAATTGACAATAACATAAACCAAAAGGATTATTACGCTTCTGATTCAACTGTAATAGGCTCTGATTCGAAAGGAAATAGCAGTTGATTAATGTAATATTTTTGTTCATTCTTAATTATTAGAATTGCATATTGTTACTTGTAGTTGAGAATAGTTCTGTAAAGAGTTTTCCTTTATTTGCAAATATGTGCATCATTTTGATTTCATTCAGTAGGACTTTCCAACTTCTTTTTAATGAATAAATCCAGTTATATTAGCTTTATTGTGACGACCTCAAGCAAAATAACTAAAAAAATAATTTTGTCAAGCTAGCACCTACTAATCGGTTCACTGTGCATCGGTCGGGCATGCCAGATGTTTTGGACTTCTCTGCCCTTCCGCTCTATCGGGGCTGTTGGGCCTGGCGGGCCATACGGGCCTGTCTGGCCTTTCGGGCCTGTCGGACCTTTTCTTTTTCATTACAATCTTCTGCCACGTTAACATACTTAGTTCGACAACAATCGATCAGGAAATTCATTTCGCTAAGTTTTTTGAAATATTCGTTTTTAATTTTTTATTCAATTTCTTGCCTGATAGATGTTTCTAAATTCAGGGACGTCTGACGGTGTGATAATAGTTAGAAGTTCGATTGTAAGAACCACCGTGGCTTTGCTGTTTGGACTGTTTTTTGTTTTGGGTATAAATCCACGCATGTAAACTGCTTTATTCTTTTTCGAAAACGCTGTAGGCAATCACGAGAAATTTGCAGTCGAATAAATTTTTGGTCAACAGCAAGCATTCGTGGCACCGAATGGCCAATAGCTTCTCATACCCAATACAGTAGTTAAGATGTGCATCACACATTTTTCGGAAATATTTACAGCTTCAATATCTGCTATGTCTTCAACCGGCGATTCTTTAACACCAGTTCATACACTTTTACAATGATTTCTAAAGTTGTAGCTGATTTTGGACATCCACTATAGGGTACATCCACATTTAAATTTAAGAACCCACTTATTAACGGTGGGAAATTTAAGGACAGATTTCTTCAGACCATTTCTCAGGTTAGTATGAATATCAGTTACCGATAAACCTTTCACGAAGAAGATTTAAATCACAACCCTAACTTCAGTACTGCCTTGTCCAGTTTTGGAAACATTTCATAACGTTTTCACTTAAAAAGTTGTTAATACAAAGTTGGTTTATAGACTGACTTGAAGTTTGACAGTCGACAGTCGAAAACATTGCTCCTGTCAACTCATCAAATAAAATCTGTTAAAACAGCCCCAGACATGTCATTCTACAAACTGTTCAGGCCGCCCTTACTTTAAGATAAAATTGAAAAAAAAAATAAATCGATTAACAGTATAAACTGGGTGTGTGCAAACGTGGGACCAAACTGGCTCATGTAATGACAAATCACGTTAGCATATTTTACAGCTTAAAGGACAAAACTAGTTGCTTGGTTAAATGTCTGCTTAAAAATTAGTTTTTGCTTTAAAATTTGTCTTTTTACAAGCATATGGTTCCTGGGGTCGAATTTGTCCATCATTGATGTAGACAAATACTGACCACTAAGACGCAGAGTAGAAAAGCAAGTAGGTAACACCGAAGAACAAAATGGCTTTAGAGAAAGACAATTACATTAGCACAGCTTACCGGGGAATTTTTTGCATACAATAAAGAGCATTCAATTTTCATCGATATTAAAGAGGCTTATGACTTAGACTGGCTGAGTTCTCGGTTTCCCTATGATAGCAGTACGCACTGAGTCACATACGAAGGAAAAGAGAACCAGTACAGAGGATATACTCGATAGCCCTGACGGGATAGTGACCGCACAACAGTTTAAATGCGTTGATGATGATGATGATGTCAGCGTTATTTTTCCCATCGAAGGTGGGAGGCCGTTCTAAGCTTCCTGTGAAGCTTCTTCAGCCATACGGATTTGGTTCATTGGAGCGAGGCAACGATGTAGTATCTAGTGGTGCGTGGAGGGCCGTTGGCAGCATGGATGTTGTCGAGCCGGCGGCGTCCGGGTTCTCCCGTCAGATGTAATGGTTTTTCGCGACGGTAATTGGCATTTGTACCTGAATCGAAGTTGGTGGTGAGCGGTCCTGGTAGGGGAAGCTTGACGGGAATTTTCGTTGCTGGGCTTTACTGGTGTTGGAAAAGGGCGTCGGTTGTTGCCGAAGGTTGCGGCGGTTGCGTGGTGGATCGGTTGATGTTATCAGAAGATCTTGAGTGGTTGAATTGGCCCTGGGATGGCATAATGCGAAGAAAAGTTATTGGTGTTATTGACCCCGTTGTACATTGCTTTAGAGTTGTTGGTGCCTATCTTCTGCTAAACTGATGATGCCCTTGAGGTGGTTGTTGTTGAAGGCCGTGCTGGGCTTCGCGACAGGGGCAATGGATATGGTTAGATATCCATTGGCGATGTCGATTCTGGTGGTGATGGTAGCGGTTGTAGAAAGTGAACAGCATCCGTAGCTGAAGTGAACTTGAACTCGCGGTAACTTGATGGTGTCCGACGTTTGGCATAACAAACGGTTTTCAGAGCCACATGGGGACTTTGGGGCCGTAAACCTACTTACGCCGCGGCTCGGGGCGCGTTCAGAGTACGGATACCCAGGAGAACACGAGAAATCATACACCCGCGCCAATAGTCGCGCCTCTCCCCTGGGCAATGACGTACGCGGGTGGAAAAGGGACACCGGCTCCGGGGGTCTGCGTCCACCCACGAAACGCAGAGTGCCCCGGCTGAAAAGGCCGGCGCGACTACTGAGCCTTCGCCCCCCAGAACGAAGGTTGTCAGTAGCAGCTGCAACAGGTTGCACCACTCGCGTTGAATTGCCGGGGGACAGGATGCGCCTGACGCGGGCCAGTGTAGGACACTGGTTGGGGACCGGGAGGGACCACTGCCGACGTCTGCACCAAACGGACATTACGCGGAACTGTAAATGCGTTGCAGATAATTATTTACTTGAAAATAAAAAATTGGCACCAAACGGCTTCCCAAGTCTGCCGATGCTTGTACCGGAAATTCAACTTATCACATTGTCCCTATAAGGAAATATGTGAAATTTTAGAACACGTCAATATCAACAAAATCTAAACAAATTCCATCAAACAAATATATAAAAACTATACAATTAAATATTATTATCAGGACAGTTATTCAAGATTCTTAAATGCGCCGCTCAACACTCGAAAGAAGTAGTGTCGGAAATGGATAATCATAGCAGGTAAACAAAAAGAAGCATGTTGGAAAGATTAGTGGAAAAGTATGAAAAGTGGGGACTCACTATTTGATTGGAGGGCAAGATAGAAATTTAGTTACCACTGCAGGAGTGGCAGAAACTAACAGACAATATCGTGGTGTAACACTGACAAAAGAATTAATTTGAAACTACTAGAATTGGAGAGGGGAGAGAAACCACAGAATTACTTAAACCCAAAGTAGGGAGCCACAACCTTTAAACCTGTCACACGATACGTAACTGTGCATGTAAGACCCAGAAGCATGAATATTGAACAAAGTACATCAAAGCGACTAGAAGCAATTACACATTTATTGCTTCTATTGGTTTGGTATGGGCACCCGAGATGGATACAGGACAATAGATGATGGTGGCAAGCTTTCTAAATGGATTCCAATGACCAAAAGAAGAAAAACTGTATCAGCAGAAAACCTCCGCATAAACAATGATAGCGACTAAAAAGCTAAAACCAGCAACAGTTGTAGAGAATCGCATATAGCGTAAGGTCAAATTAAGAGCAGGCTAAATATCGCGAATTGTTGGCAAATATGGGTAGGGCGCGTGATATTGGACGTAACCTGACATTTTTACGTTTTGATGAACAGTTTTGTTATGTATATTTTCGAGTAACTGATTGAATTCTAAAGAAAAAATGCTATGGCGTTTTTCTTGAATATAATGTTATGGTACGTAACCGATTTCAATTGTATTTCTATTTCAGGATTACTCTTTATAATTTGGCACGGTTTAAACTATCAAAATTCTCCGAGGCGATTGTCTGAAATCTTTCTCTTATGGGATGTAAGGTTTGAGGACAACTGCAATGTGTTGCTCGTCATAATAAATAGTACGATACATATTATCCGATCTTGAACACTTTCTCAATTTATACAAAATTGAATCTGAAATCTTTGGATTGTAACAATAAAGTAGTGACCTGAAAAAATTTTATTTTTGATACTGCTAATAAATTCTATAGGGATAACAAAAAATTTAAATTGCTATGTATAGAATATTCAGTTTAACAAAAATTGTTTAATTTAATTTGCGGCTTTTAAGAAGCGACCACTTACTTTCAAAGATTAGATATCCGTTCAGTTTTGCTGTTTGATTGATCTATCAAACTTTCGATATTTAGGCTTAACTTTCTTCCTTGTCATTCGGGATAAAAGCAAATATTTATCTGAATCTACAAACAGAAGTTTAATGTAGCATTAGCACTCTGAACTAGCAAACTACTGAACACAGACGCTACGGTCAATCATTTCAAAGGAACTACTCGGCGTAGGTGGCTCACAGTTACACCACAGCTCGTACTCACGAAATCAAGTCTTAAATGGAACAACTTAGTTTAATTTTTAGAATAACAAAGGAAGACATTTTCTAAATCTATTGATCGTTTTGTTTCAGTTAAATTAAGAAAAAAATCCGTTGGGCAAATACTAAGTTTTTGATCGGAATGGCCTTCTTTATTTAGTAAACTTTTATCGAAACCTAAGATGTCGCGCCTAGCGTTTCTGAAATGTAACCTTGAATTATCTCTATTCAATTCCGTTTTTCTGTTACTTTCAATAGAAAAATGTAACGGATGTAATATTATAATTATACATTTCCTTCTAGGAAATTGAAAGACGTACCTGAAAATCCAAGAAAGGAATAGTTTTTAACCCCAGACATTTCTAGAATACCTGTGAAGAATGTACGATATTTCCTGTGAGAGACTCCTTAAGCTTAAAGATTAGCAATGAAGTAATTTTGCTTGAGACAACAATGGAAATACGTTCGCATATTATTCTTCTAGACTTTCAGGCGTTTTAGAGAAAATTTGTTTACTTTAGTTAATTTAGTATTCATTACATTAAATACTTATTTAGAAGTACAAAGAAGTGAAAATTGAATTTTCTGTTAAATTTTAAATTTTCTAAAACGATCTTCCCTACTCATTAATTTAGAAAAGTAATTAAACTACATTCTGAAGTCACTTTGCTCATTGCGTCCTCGGATAGACTTAATTACAAGACAGCTTTTGTTTATTATTTATTTTAGCAAGAAAACGTTGTTGTTACTCTTGGTAAGAAAAAACAACAAAAAGATCTAGAAAACTAATTTGTGGATTCTTTAAGCCTTGAGGAAAAATTTTAATTTATTGAAGAAGTTATGTAGTTATACGACTTATAATAAAGTATCTCACAAGAATGAAAATGAAAACTTGAAGTTACAAATTTCAATTTAGATAGGAAGCAATATAGGATGTCGGTGCATCGATAATTTACTGCTGGTGGTTGTGTATGTAGTTGTAACGTTATTGCATTGCCGTCCGAGAATTGGCATTATTAACCGAGTGTGCAACCGATTTTAGAAACTTAGAAGCAATTGCTATGTTGTATTCTGGTATGTAGTTCACGTAGAATTCGCAATCTCCACAAACTGGTATTCACAATAGCTGGAATTTCGAGTGTGTAAATTCCTATTAAAATTCAGTTCAACAGGCCAACTGACTTGAAGAAACGTAAACAAATGGCTTTTCAAAATCGTTATGGGAAACTAAACATTATTATTATTTTAGTTGAATTGCTGAAATTAACGTCATTCTAAATAACTACCTATGATGTTTTACCAATGAGTGATATCTATGATTTCAATTGTCAATTTTAGTGACAAGTAATATTTCTATAAATCAGTAATAAAAACATGTTCATTCATTTCCTGATTGAGTCTTACTTTGCGAAATGTTATTAAGAACACTTCCAACATCTTTTATAATTGGTTCATTAAATGTCGTGTTTGGCAGTTTCTGAATAAAATTTCTACATCAGTTGTCAGTGTTATGATTTATTTATACTTATCATGTATCAAGACCAATTTATTGCACGAATGACAAACTTGTGGACCGAGCAACCAGGCAAGGTCTACAATAGCACGAGTGCAAAGATTTGCCTTTTGGCATA